>JAMPIV010004166.1:0-298458 GCA_024509875.1 Oreohelix idahoensis
CTCCCTTGCCTGAGTTGTATACAAGTTGACAATTTTCTGAAACAAGGCTTGAGTGTTTTATCCCCAGCCTGTGCCTTCCTCATCTCTTCTGGATGGTATCTAACATAATAAATCCTCCTCCTGTCTTGAGTCGACCTGACCTGAAGGGTTGCCATATACACAGGTTTCCTTCTGCAACGGTCAGTGTCATGATTGTCCATCTGACAATTTTTACACCACCTTTTTCCTTGGTTGAAAGATTTTCTTTCATCATATTTCCTTTCATCGAATTGTGGGAATTTATTTTTATTGTCATACCGTGGCCTATCAAATTGTGCTTACCTTTGTTTTGATCCCTAGGATCAAATTTATTAAAGTTCTGTGGTGCCCTAAAGTTATCCACCTGTTTCTTTTTATTACCTGTTACCTCTGCTTGAGCTGCTTGATACCTTTCAGCAACATTTAGCAACTCACCCAGCCTCTCTGCACCTTGTTCCATGAAAACTTTCTCAGGTCTGGAGCCATGGACTCTCTTAATTGTTCTATAAGGACCATTTCCTTAAGATCTTGGGTTTTCCCCAGAGAAGTCCATTTCTCCAAGTATGTCTCTATTCGTGCAGAGAACTGGTGATAGGTTTCACCTGACAGTAGTTTAGCATTCCTAAATTTTTTTCCTGTAAAACTCTGCATTCTTTTCATACCTTAACAAAAGAGCCTGCTTTAGCATGTCATAATTTTCCTGATCACCTCTGCTCATTTTTGCAAAAACTTCATAAGCTGCCCCACGAAGTCCCTGAGATAACTTTAAGCTCCACCTTTCTCTCTCTAACCCATACGTGGTAGCTAATAGTTCATACCTATTTAGGTAGCTCTCAATATCATCGTCTTTCTCAACAAAATGATCTAAATGAAAATTCATAGCTGAGGTTGAGGCTCCTTGAGTAACCGTAGCATCAGAGGCAAAGGGACTGGCACCATTTTCAGGAGCATGGCCTTGAAACTCAAACTCCCTTAGTCGTAATTCATGTTCCCTTTGTAATCTTTTCTCCTCCTTTTCTGCTTCCCCTTTCTGCAGCTAATCTCCTCTCTTCCCTTTCTGCAGCCAATTTCTTAGCCTCAGCCTCATCTGCAACCTCTTAATTTCCTTGTCAGCCTCTAACTTTCTTTCGGCTTCAAACCTTCTTTCTTCACGTTCAATAAATTTGTCACATTCCGTCGTGACATAGGCAACCATAACTTGCCCATCTAATCCTAACTCTTTTGCAGTCTGAACCGCAGCAGATCGAAATTTGGCCAGGTCCGCCATTGTCTATTATGTAAATTTATACAATGTCTAACCAACAATTCAATTTCTAATGGACAACACAGGCACCGTGAGCTCAACCTTATTTAATTCCACCCAAGGATACCTTTTAATTCTTATATTCCCTGAAGTGAATTACCCCCAATATTTTTAATAGTTAAAGATTCAAAATCCCAAGAGCGAGACCCCAATATATGTGGTGAAGTGGGATGTTATAAATACTTATAGGGAACTTAGTGTACTGACTGAGATCAGCTGTGAAGGTATCTATATCTATTAAGAGTAGTGTATTATAGATAACCTTACTTGCTACCACATATCTATATATCTCAGTCAGAATTATTCTGGAATAGTGTGATGCTACGTTATGTGTCTAGGGTATGAGTATGGTGAAGTGTAAGTCACAACAACAGACAGATAAACAATTTAATTTAATCCACTACTCTTGACAACACTGTGACACTCACATACATATAACACTCTACAAAGATATCTTAAAAGAGTCACTGATAAACTTTCAAATAACAATATGTATTCATTACTGGCATGAATGAATATGTGTCCTGATTCAACTACAAGGGAACCAGGAATCACAATCAATTTAAATTACAAGTTATGTACAGAATGTATTTAATATGAATATTGTAGTGACATATATTATTACAAATGTTCTATGTGTGTCAGTTGTGTAGTAGTAAAATGAGGTAATACTGGTTTTGTTTTTGTTCAAGCTCTGTTGGTATTTGTCATCATGACTTCAATAGTTTTGTCTTTAGGGACTATATTGGAGATGTTCACAGTTCCTGATTTTAAGACAAGTAAATTCCCCTCTGAATAGTATTTTTATAAAGTTATTTCAAGATGAGGGGACATAATGTTGAGCTCAGCTGGCCAACTCTGCTTATATTGAGTGATGGCGGCAGGAAAGGACTCCTCTGCTCGAATTCTCCTCTGGGCTCAGGAGACACCTCACTGATAGCTAAAAAGACCAAGGAGTATGCTGTCCGACTCTGGATTCAGCAAATCTCTGACCAGATGCTGCTCAGTACCATCAAGACCACTGTCCCTGAAATCAAGAAGGATGTACCTTCTACTTCATAACTAATTTATATTCTCTTTTACACTGATCACAATACAGCACAAACATTGCGTTCAGAGCGTTAGGCCAACAGTCAGCTTCATTTGAAATACTTTATTCCAGTATTACCCTTCTTAATGGTTACTACGCCTCTGCACTTCCAGCATTATTTCTTTCTAGTCAATCATCCAGGTGTCAGTGTACTGTTTGGCCATTCCATGCCGTTTTACTTCTCTCCGACACCCTCTGTTCAGGCTGGAGCATTTTAGGCTTTACCTCACGTTTGCCACTGAACTACACATATATATACAGGCATAAATCAACAATTCACATTCAATTTTCATTAAAAGATATTAAATGGTTCAAGCTTACCACAATTCATACGAATAACACAGATACGTTGATTAGCAATGAATTCTGGCACAAACTGGCACAAATTTCCATCTGCTTATCTTCCAGGCTTTTATTGAGCCAAATATAAGCTGGCTTCAACGCACTGATGCTTTATCAAGTGTATTTAAACAAGTGGTTTCGAACTAACGCTCCCAAGTGTGTATATCAGCGAGACTGGCCAATGAGCCACGTTTCGACAAGTGTTTGAAAAAATGTTATCTTTTCCCGTCTCCCCTAACAACCAAGATAGTATTTATAGCCCGACCAATCGTGGTTAGGCTTTCATTTGTTGCGCTCCAATCAATTTGAAGTTTACATGGTAGGCTATTTCTGTAACGTAAATTTTTTTCAAACACGTTAAAAAAAAAATCTTATGAGCAGAAATGATTTTATGCTGTCAGGCACCCCCAATATTTTATTTTGGGTATAATTTATTAATTCCTGGACTATTTGCGTAACGTTTTACATATTATTTGTCAGCAAGCCCTAAGGAACCCAAAAAATACTAATTTAAAGGAGCTACGTGGCTGCGTTCAAAATATGCAATTTCTTCTACCTCCTGTTTCGAAGATGTGCTGTCTGGGTACTGTTATGTGTTCAAACGTAAACCCATCTAATGTTGTCTTTTCTAATAAGAGTTTGTTATGATTTATAAACCTAACTCTGGGAAAGGGTAGTGTATTTTATCACTGTCCGTCTGAAAAAGTTAGTGCTTGTAGACTTACACGCGTGATGCCAGCATTTGTATATCGCGCGTCGCGTGTTGCATGCGTTCCTGATTTTCAGCCCTCCCCTCTCGCTATCCTTTTGTCCATCTGTTCGTTCGTTTTGGTAACGTAATATAATTAATGTTAGGATTAATTTAGGTCATTACGCAGTACGTCTCAATGTTTTTCTTAGAAATGCAGCACACGTTTCATTGAAGAAAGCGGGTATAATACAGTAAGCTTTTACTATCAACGTGAAAGCGTTACAATTTGCAGACGAAGCAGAAAACAAGGGGGATTTCGAGTACATTCTTTGTGACAGCACTGTCATTTTCCCATTGCTCTTCTCTTTATTAATTTTATTTGTTAGGCTTTATATTTACCTAAAAAAGAACTAAGCAGTGAGATTACAACAAACTTACACTCCACCCCGAGAGCTGTCATCTAAGCTACTCTTCCCTTTGCTCTCCATCAGCACCTTGTCGTTGATGCCAAACTTGCATTCAGGCATTCCGCTTAGGTAGCTCTTCATAACAATACGCCCAGCAACATGGGCACTGAGCACCTGACCTGGTTGTTATAAAAACAGTGAAGAAAAATGTCCACATAAAGAAGTCACGCTGCTAAAGTGAACATAATGCAACTATGGACTTTAACTTGAACATTACGTACATGCCACGTGTTTTAAACTCATATGTAGGTACTGGTATGTCAACATCAGAAACTAAAATGAATGCTTAGTAGGCATATTAACCAAGCATGGGCAGAAATCACAGAGTGCTGGCAGGTAGGTTTACATAAATTAACAATGAAGCTTGGAGTGGCACAGTGGTAAGAGCACTTGCTTCTTGAGGCAAAGTTAGCAAGCTCAGATCTGGTAGTGAGTGTCCCACGCCAGTCTACCCACCCGTAAATTGGTACATGAGTCTGCAATTAACTCGGGGAAGGCAAATGCTGCAAGGAAGTGAACCAGTCACACCAGGTCATAAAACTGAGACCTAGTACAGTGCAGTCTCTAACTCTTCACCCCCCAATAGCAGCATCATCTATGGGACTACCATTACCTTTTTTAAATTACCAATCATTAACAAACACAATGATTAAGAACCACAGAAGATATCATTACTAAAACAAAGGACTACAGGCGTACCTCGCTTTATTGCGCTTTTTTCAAATTATTCATGTTTATTTATTATAACGTGCCTTCTTCTTCCGAGACATTTTGGCTCTCCACCAGCAAAAAGATTACGATTAGCCGAAGACTCAGATGATGAAGATTAGCATTTTTTTTTTAGCAATAAATTATTTAATTTTACATTATTACATTGTTCTTTTCACACCAAACGCTATTGCGCACTTAATAGACATAGTGTAAACATGATATTAGGCTTTTATATGCACTGGGAAGACAAATAAATGGGTGTGACACACTTTATTGCGGTGGTCTGGAACCGAACCCGCAATATCTCCGAGGTATGCCTGTATATATTAAAGAAGGGGAGATGTTGCACTGATGTCACACTAATGTTTTTAAAAAAAAAAAAAAAAAAAAAAGCAGCTTCCAAGGCACAGCATGAATACTCACACAAACTTAACACTACCTCCACAGATCAAGAGAAAGTTCTGCTGTGTCAGCAGTGGAGGAGAAATGTTATAGAGGGTGCTGGAGGAGCATGGGATCAACAGACTTCAGAGCTGTACAAGAAAATTTATAAAGAATGCAGGTATGGGAGCAATATCAAGGTCTTTTTCCCATGACGTCTTGTTGATTGGCCTCACTGACATGCTGGAAGCTGACTAATCCAGGTTTAACGAATCTGTTTGTAACTTCCTTCCTGCCACATTCTTCTTCTTCTTCAAGTACCAGAAGGCAATCATGTCTCTCCACAACTTACAGTCTCCAGTACCATTTATCAATTCTGTGGTTAAGACCCGAATTTCAGGTATGCTGAAACGCTTTACCAATCTCCCACCTTCTCTTCTGTTGCATGTGCCATGATGAATAACTCAAAAGAGTGCAGGAAATGTTGAATTTCGTGACAGGTTCTGTTCAACCACTGTTTTGCACAGTGTGGGTATTAGGTCTGTACAGGATCAGTTTTGTTGAAAACCTACCTGATTTTCTCTCAACTGTCTGCCGAAGGCCATTCTTAATCTCTCAAAGACAATTCTGTTTAATTTTTTTCCGGGCACTGACAATAACGTTATTCCTCTGTAATTTGTGCACTCTTGAAGATTTCCCTTCTTTGCAAATTTGATCAGTCATCCTTCCTTCAATTCTGCTATTTCTCCCCTTATGCCAGACTTTACTGAGTAATTTGTATAATATCTCTGAAGAGGTATCAAAATCTGCTTTGATGGCCTCCACTGAATTGCCATGGCTTTTTCACCACTTAGAAGCTGTATTTCTTCCTCATTTGGTTTCACAGATAACTTGTAACTCCTTGTCTGCTGGCTGGATGTCTGGGTGAGCTTGGAGTCTTGAAGAGCTGGTCTACTTAAAAGTTTCTCAAAACCTTCTGCCCGTCTCTTCTTTTGATCTTTTATGTTGCTAAGCAAATTTCTTTTCTTGTCTCTAATAAGGCCATTTGATTGCTTATATGTGCCCAATAGTGCTGAAGCTTCCTCTGCCTCTGTTGCTAACTCTTCAATATATTTCCTCTAGTTTCTTTTTTGGCTTCCGTGTATATTTCTAGAGCCCTGGCATGGGAAATTCTGGTTTTGTTTAAAGTATAAATATGATCTTGTTTTTTGCTTTCTTTATGTTACTGATGGCTTCTGTTGTTATCCATGCTTTGAGCTAGCATTCTCCTTTCATGTCGCCCTCTTCTCAGCTTGAAAGTTCTTGCCCCCCCCCCCCCCCCCCCCCCCTCCCTCCCCCCCGCCCCCTTTCCCCCAGCATACATATACGCCTTCAAATTTACATATATCTAGCAGTGGGTAGGATCCCAATGTGCTTTCACTTTACTGTCGTTGTAGCTGGCTTCCATTAGAAAGGCTGTCAAATTCATTGTTTTCATGGTTCCTCAAATGGGTAAGGTGAAGACTACTCTGTCAGTCTACTCCTCTCGTGGAGCTGACAGTATAGGAGGACATGTGCTATTGTTGACTAGTCTTACCAACATGGGACACACACATACCTGGTTTTTAATTTAATGTCCAGTATTTGAGCCTCCAACAGCCAGTTGTCAATCTAAAAATTATCACTCGGTAAGGAGCCAAATGGTGTACCTGACTCTTAAGCGTTTTCTGTTCTGCTTTATTTTTCTTCTTTTGATTATTGTTTTTATATGTTGCCGTCTTTAGCTTGAATTTTGCTTCCTCTTTCTCTGGCAAGTCTATATGCCCGAAGACGCAGCAACAGTGATAAATGCAGTCAGCGACCCATAGCTTGACTGCTTGTGTCAGAGTCAGCGAACCAGAGCTGACCAAGACCCTACTCCACCTCCAAGTGGTGGTCCTGGAAACAGGCTGCATCACTGCAGTCTGGCTGAGAGAGTAGGGATCAAAGAGGGAAGGCTAACCCGGTCCCAAAAATGCCAAGCTGAAACCGAATGTGTCGGGCCGAAAGGTGCAACCATCGCAGCTTTGATGTAAATGGCAATACAACGTAAACAACGTCCTTTTCAGGACGAACGCAGAAGAAGATTTCCAAAATATTTTTTGTTTTTTTTGCCAGCCACCTTGTATCCCACTGACTACTCCATTTTAGTATCATACCAAGTTTTTAATTTACCAGAACGACAACAGTAACTTTCATTAATGACTTGTATCTCAAGTAGTTTTTTTTGTTGGGAAGGGGAAAAGAGAGGAAGGGGTGGGGACAGAGCATCTCTGAGGTGACAAAGATAGAATAGAACCACTGTCCCCCTCAAGCATGTCACAAGGTGGCTAATATGAGGTTGTGCACTAGAGGTGGCTAATATGAGGTTGTGCACAAGAGGTTGCTAATATGAGGTTGTGCAATAGAGGTGGCTAATATGAGGTTGTGCACTAGACTGACAACTAATATGAGGTTGTGCACTAGACTGACAACTAATATGAGGTTGTGCACTAGAGGTGGCTAATATGGGGTTGTGCACTAGACTGGCAACTAATATGGGGTTGTGCACTAGACTGACAACTAATATGAGGTTGTGCACTAGACTGACAACTAATATGAGGTTGTGCACTAGACTGACAACTAATATGAGGTTGTGCACTAGACTGACAACTAATATGGGGTTGTGCACTAGACTGGCAACTAATATGAGGTTGTGCACTAGACTGGCAACTAATATGAGGTTGTGCACTAGACTGACAACTAATGAGGTTGTGCACTAGACTGGCAACTAAAATGGGGTTGTGCACTAGACTGGCAACTAAAATGGGGTTGTGCACTAGACTGGCAACTAATATGGGGTTGTGCACTAGACTGGCAACTAATATGGGGTTGTGCACTAGACAGGCAACTAATGAGGTTGTGCACTAGACTGGCAACTAATATGAGATTGTGCACTAGACTGGCAACTAATATGAGATTGTGCACTAGACAGGCAACTAATATGAGGTTGTGCACTAGACTGGCAACTAATATGAGATTGTGCACTAGACTGGCAACTAATATGAGATTGTGCACTAGACTGGCAACTAATATGAGATTGTGCACTAGACTGGCAACTAATATGAGATTGTGCACTAGACTGGCAACTAATATGAGATTGTGCACTAGACTGGCAACTAATATGAGATTGTGCACTAGACTGGCAACTAATATGAGATTGTGCACTAGACTGGCAACTAATATGAGATTGTGCACTAGACTGGCAACTAATATGAGATTGTGCACTAGACTGGCAACTAATATGAGATTGTGCACTAGACTGGCAACTAATATGAGATTGTGCACTAGACTGGCAACTAATATGAAATTGTGCACTAGACTGGCAACTAATATGAGATTGTGCACTAGACAGGCAACTAATATGAGGTTGTGCACTAGACTGGCAACTAATATGAGATTGTGCACTAGACTGGCAACTAATATGAGATTGTGCACTAGACAGGCAACTAATATGAGGTTGTGCACTAGACAGGCAACTAATATGAGATTGTGCACTAGACTGGCAACTAATATGAGATTGTGCACTAGACTGGCAACTTCATTATGTAATACAAAACTGGTAAAGAAAGCACCATTGCAAGAAAACAGGAAGTGCTTTAGAGCAGGCTTTCTGCAAAGAGGTCAATTGCACTTGAGGCTTGACACTTTATAATGGGTGTACAAAGAGGTCAATTGCACTTGAGGCTTCACACTAGGTGTACAAAGAGAAATAACAAATAAAGATAAAGTGGTAGGGGAAAAAAAAGATAAAAGATAGTCCCATAGCAGATGCAGCCGTATGGGAGTGAAATTTTAGAGACTTCCCTATATTACGTCTCAGCTTTGAAACTGGTTGTGCCGCGGTAGCACAGTGGTTAGTGCACTGGCTTTCTAGCTCGGTGGTCCATGGTTCGATCCCAGCCTCATGATTGGGGTACCAGACAACTCTGGGAAGGTTAAGGCAGCTGGCGTGATGATGACTACATCACCCCTAGTATGCCGATGGTCAAGAAAATATGGGCCTAACACCATATTCCCAATATACCTCAATGGGCGTGTAACGGGATCCTTTACCTTACTTTACCTTTTGTAACTGGTTACCTTCCTTACTGCCTTTGTCTTCTCTAACTCAAGCTTTTGGTTGGAGCGATGGCCTCACGCAACAAAGGTACCAGGTTCAAAACACAGAGGCGTCACGCTCCAGTCTACCCAGCTGTAAATGTGTATCTAACTCTGCTCTTGGGTTAGAGAAGGCAAAGGCAACAAGGAAGGAAACTGGTCACCCCATGTCTGGAAGCTGGACCTTGTACTGTAAAGTCTCTAACACTTCACTCCCCTATGGCAGTATCTGATATGAGGCTACCTTTTCTTTTCAAACTCACGAGCAGAGTGAAGTACCCATTTACAGCTGGGTAGACTGGAGAGTGACACTAACTGGTTTCAAACCTGGTAACTAGCGATCTAACTACTCTTAACTTAGCGTATTTACACTCAAATACCACACCCTTGTAAAAGTTTGCAAAACTTGTTCATGTATTCACACAACTCAGTATATAAAAATATATCAGTGGCATGCCAACCTGAAACACACATTCCATACCTTGAGGTGACATAAGTAAGTTAACAGACTCGAGTACATCCAGGAAGAGCTCATTCCTCCTGTACTTAATGCCCTCTCTTCGCCAGCCAATCTGCCCTGTCACCTGGGAAGTAATCTGAGCTGTCTCCTCTTTAGTCTAGTCAGGAAAAACAACATGAAAAAAATTATCATGAGGGGTTTCTTTTACCCAGAATTTGTGGATTATCTATTTCTTACTCTTCCAACCACTTGTGAATGTTCATTTCTAACTCTTCCCAGAACTTGTGGATTATCTATTTCTTACTCTTCCCATCACTTGTGATGTCGATTTCTTATTCTTCCCATCACTTATGGATTATCTATTTCTTACTCTTCCCATCACTTGTGAAAGTCCATTTCTTACTCTTCCCATCACCTGTGAATGTCCATTTCTTATTTTTCCCATCACTTGTGAATGTCTATTTCTTATTCTTTCCATCACTTGTGAATGTCCGTTTCTCGCTATTCCCAGAACTTGTGAATGTTTATTTCTTACTGTTCCCAATTCTGAATTTTAACATTATATCATAATCAAAGCTAATGAAAAGCTGTTTGTTCACAACTTATTAGCTTTCTGTCAAATTACCAGAATGTAAGACTGAGATTTAAGCAACTTATGTATAAACCTCACTAACTCCAGAAATAATATCAATGGCATATAGCAGGCCCCTACAGAACATGCCATGCACTCTCAGTTAGGGTTACCATATGTCCTCATTTTGGGAGTAAAAATGACTGTCCGCAAACAATTTTTGTGAATTCCCCGTTTTGTCCGCATTTCCAGTGATTGGACGTTTTTTCTTCACTCTGGCGGTATGCCACAAATTTTTTTAAAAAGATTTATAATTACATCCAGTTCATCATTAGTTCTGTGAGTTTGTTGATGTAAAATACCAGGAACTCCTTAACCACAGCAAAACACGGTGGCTGTCTTTATTTCCAGCTGTTCAAAGACTTCTACATATGTTTCCAGCTCTCAAGTCATTCTTTCTTTCACAGAACAAACCACCAGCTGTACTGAAAAAGTATTTTGAGGATCCATTAAGTGAAAACTATTTATGGCATGTCCAGTCCCTAATTAGTGTATTTCATGCTCATATTAGCAAATTAGAAAAGAAAGATAACTCCCTTATTGATGTCATGAAAATCCTTTCATCCTTGCAAGACCTCCTTCAAGAAAGAAAGGATATCAATTTCATGCCACTCAAAGTGAAGGACATGCTAAAGCAAATGGAAAGTGATGGCTACAAATCTGAGGTGTAACAGTTTCAGTGCAATGTAGAAGCACTGTATGAAGGATGTTTAGATTATTTAAAGATGTGGATGCAGTCTTTTCAGGAATGTTTTGGGTTTAAGTGGCTAGATCTTGAAGATGTTTCCTGGAAAGATGTAGAAATAAGTATACTGTTAAAAAAAAAAGAAACGCATAGCTATCCGAGGGCACGTTTTTATGAGTTTGTAAGTAAAATTTGGTGCTAGGGTATATAAAAACCAGCCTCAAATGTTCTTTGTCAAATGCACGTGTTGACCTGAATTGCGTTCGTTTTTGTAATCGTTACAATGCAGTGGTCAATAGTGTTTATGACGCAATTTTTGACCACAGCTCATGTTGCGCGCACGTGAAAGCAACAAAATTTGGGGTGAACACTATTCACTGACTACGCAACTGAAACCCTATAAAAGGATAACGCTACACACAAAAAATTCAGTTCATTTTCAAGCAGACATTTATGGCGTATCTATCTATAAATTTAAGGAACATTGCTATTGGCCGACTGCATGCAGGCGAAAGTCAAAGTCAGGTTGCCAGGCATCTAAACGTGCATCAGAGTACCATCAGTCGACTTTGGCACCGGTTCCAAGCCACAGGCTCAGTTGAAGACCGGCATCGCAGTGGACGACTCAGAGTGACAACAGCAGCGGAGGATCGCTTTATTCGGCTTCGTCACCTCAGAGACAGTTTACAACAGCTTCCTCAACTGCCCAGTCATTGCCTGCAGGACGTCATGTGTCTGATCAAACTGTCCGGAATAGACTGCATGACGCCGGACTTTGGGCACAACGACCTCACTGAGGACCTGTCCTTACGCGCCGCCATTGCCAAAATCGACTTCTTTGGGCCAACCAGCATCGTCCCTGGGCAGCTGACAATCAATGGAGACGTGTCTGGTTTAGTGACAAATCTTTCTTTTTGTTGCAGCGTCATGATAGACGGCATAGGGTCTACCGTAGGCGAAATGAACGTTTTGCCCAAAATTGCGTTGATGAAGCTCCGCCGCATGGTGGTGGAGGTGCAATGGTGTGGGGAATGATCAGTTACAACGGAAGGAGTCAATTGGTGCACATTGAAGGAGGCTTGAATGAGCAACGATACGTCAATGAAATTCTTCGACCTCATGTCCTTCCACTTTTGGCTACCCAAAGGTCTGCGTTTCAACAGGACAATGCCAGACCCCATTGTGCATGGTTGACCACGCAGATCCTGACTGCCAACAACATTACATTCTCACCCTTCCCTGTCTCCAGACATGAGTCCGATTGAGCACCTGTGGGATGAGCTGCATAGACGTGTTTGTCGCCGAGACGTTGCTCCAGCCAATCGTCGTGATCTGTTCCAGGCACTCCAGGAGGAGTGGGCAGCCATCCCACAGGCCCACATCAGACGTCTGATCGCATCTGAACAGTATATAACATATTTGATGGAAAAAGGTGTACAAATTGATGATACTAAGTGTTTTGATCAGTTCTCCAATTTGAAGAAATTTCACTATAATGTCCGCCCTTGTCCTCCTTTTTTGTGTTGAACAATATGGTAACCCTACTCTCAGTTCATGCTTCAGAAAGTCCGATATGGGTGGACATGGCATCAATGGAAAACACACACAGAAGCCTCAAATCTTCAGAAACTAGCATGGATCATTTGGAGTTCATTAAGGGATTCCTTGCCCCAAAATGCATGTGTCAATGTTCATTTAGATAGCATTGGAAGTCAGCTTTTTAAGAACTGTAAAATGTTGGTGCCTTGTATGATACATTAAAATATAATAAAATATGTCTTTTTTAATCACTTAATTTCAACATAAAAATGGCCACTATGTTGTAGTTTATATTTGACTTTGAACACCCAGAAGACATTTGGTCTGTACAATAACATAAAATTCTGCCAAACAAATAATTATAATATTTAAATAAAACCCAAGCTTTCACCTGAGACTTGACACCCTGTTGTGTAATAAATGTCTTCAGAATTCCTGTATCAGTATTCTGTGGGTAGCCAAAGTCCAAGATTTCTGCCGATATAATAATTCAAAATGAGAACATCTGATGTGCAACATAGTAAAAATCTTCAAGAGGTTTATTAAGCAGCACGTGTTAAAATTTTTGTAACTATCAAGAGAAGAAAAGCTGGGCTCAAACACAATGAAAATTTATAGTCGGTTACGGCAATAAATATGACAATTTTTGTTACTAAATGTGACAATATTTGTTCCTAAATAATCTTATCTGAGACCAATCGTCTTCTTTTTTATATCTGTTGTTCATTGTCATAAAACCATATCTATTTTCTCAAATAAAGTTATCATTCTGTCTCAGGCTTCTCTCGTTACCATAAAGTTTCTCCCTCAAAAGGGATGGTAAAGGTTATGTTGTCAATCTATTCCTCTCATGGAGCTGACATTCTTGGTGGACATGTTCTACTGTTTGTCTGTCTTCCCCACATTGTGACATGTCTGCTTGTCCAATTTTAAATTTGTTAAACAGATGGTATTTGGAGTGTAATGACCGGTTCATTGTTTGAAAATTATCATTTTCTCTCTTTTTTGGTAAAGAGTAGTATGCTTCTGTATGTTCAACTCTGGTAGTTCTCTATGTCATATTTTCTTGAAGCTGTTTTTATTACTGTTATTATCTCTTTATATGTTGTCCTGTACTCAGTTGGAATTTGTCTTCCTCCTTCTTTGACAAGTCTATTTCCCTTCTCATTTACATAAATCTTGAAGTGGACAGCAATACTTCAATCTTCTGAATTAATAGCTGGTTTCCATTTTCGCTACGGAGAGGCTAATTTGTTGTTGGTTCCACTGGCAAGATGATTGATATGGAATCTATGAGGAACACTATCTTGGCTTCAGTATTATCCCATGATGATTATTGTGGCCGTTAGTGCTTCTTTCATGGCTCCGAAGTTTTTTGCATGCAAAATTTTCTTCTAATGTTATTAAAGAAAGATAGAAATACGAATGGGAGGAAAGAGAGAATTAAGGAAGGAAAGACAAAGAAAGAAGGAAGGAAAGCCAGAAGAAAGCAAGAAAAGACAAAATGAAGGGAGTAAAGACAGAAGGAAGGAAGAAAGAAAGGTGGAAGGAAAGACAAAATGGAGGATGGAAGGAAAACCCAGAAGAAGTGAAGTAAAACAAAACCAAAGAGAAAAAAGGAAGAAATGAAAAGACAGAATGAAGGAAGAAAGGATAGAAAGAAAGCCAAAATTAATATAGAACAATGACAGAAAGAAAGAAAGAAGGATGAAAGTAGGGAAAGAAAAATAAATCAACAACATTCAAAGAGATCGTAAAACAAAGCAGTACATACTAAAATTTAAGGCAAGTGAAACTGAGCTGTAATGTGAAAAATGTGAAAAAAAACTGTGTTACTTAAATCCGTAAATCTGTTTATAATGAAGACAAGTGAAACTGAGTTCTAAGGTGACCAAAAATAAAAAGTTAACAATCTGGTTACTTAAAACAGTAAACCTTTAAATTTTCACTATCAGTTTATAATGAAGACAAGTGAAACTGAGTTCTAAGGTGACCAAAAATAAAAAGTTAACAATCTGGTTACTTAAAACAGTAAACCTTTAAATTTTCACTATCAGTTTATAATGAAGACAAGTGAAACCGAGTTCTAAGATGACCAAAAATAAAAAGTTAACAATCTGGTTACTTAAAACAGTAAACCTTTAAATTTTCACTATCAGTTTATAATGGAGACAAGTGAAACTGAGTTCTAAGGTGACCAAAAATAAAAAGTTAACAATCTGGTTACTTAAAACAGTAAACCTTTAAATTTTCACTATCAGTTTATAATGAAGACAAGTGAAACCGAGTTCTAAGATGACCAAAAATAAAAAGTTAACAATCTGGTTACTTAAAACAGTAAACCTTTAAATTTTCACTATCAGTTTATAATGAAGACAAGTGAAACCGAGTTCTAAGATGACCAAAAATAAAAAGTTAACAATCTGGTTACTTAAAACAGTAAACCTTTAAATTTTCACTATCAGTTTATAATGGAGACAAGTGAAACTGAGTTCTAAGGTGACCAAAAATAAAAAGTTAACAATCTGGTTACTTAAAACAGTAAACCTTTAAATTTTCACTATCAGTTTATAATGAAGACAAGTGAAACCGAGTTCTAAGATGACCAAAAATAAAAAGTTAACAATCTGGTTACTTAAAACAGTAAACCTTTAAATTTTCACTATCAGTTTATAATGAAGACAAGTGAAACCGAGTTCTAAGATGACCAAAAATAAAAAGTTAACAATCTGGTTACTTAAAACAGTAAACCTTTAAATTTTCACTATCAGTTTATAATGAAGACAAGTGAAACTGAGTTCTAAGGTGACCAAAAATAAAAAGTTAACAATCTGGTTACTTAAAACAGTAAACCTTTAAATTTTCACTATCAGTTTATAATGAAGACAAGTGAAACCGAGTTCTAAGATGACCAAAAATAAAAAGTTAACAATCTGGTTACTTAAAACAGTAAACCTTTAAATTTTCACTATCAGTTTATAATGAAGACAAGTGAAACCGAGTTCTAAGATGACCAAAAATAAAAAGTTAACAATCTGGTTACTTAAAACAGTAAACCTTTAAATTTTCACTATCAGTTTATAATGAAGACAAGTGAAACTGAGTTCTAAGGTGACCAAAAATAAAAAGTTAACAATCTGGTTACTTAAAACAGTAAACCTTTAAATTTTCACTATCAGTTTATAATGAAGACAAGTGAAACCGAGTTCTAAGATGACCAAAAATAAAAAGTTAACAATCTGGTTACTTAAAACAGTAAACCTTTAAATTTTCACTATCAGTTTATAATGGAGACAAGTGAAACTGAGTTCTAAGGTGACAAAAAAAAGTTAAAACAGTAAACCCTAAAATTTTCACTACTGTAAAATCTTGCGTATAATATGCACAGTTTTTACTCATGTTTGCCCGCTAAAACTGGGGTGCGTATTATACGCGAGTACTAAAAAATACGTAATTTTCGATATCGAAAGTAACCTACGTTGGAAAGCCTGTCAAGTTTTTGTCACAATTTGACAGTGAAAATGGCGAGAAATTGAATGTGCCATGTGTTTTCTTATGTGTCAGACATTGTTGCAAAACACATTTCGCACTCTTGGTCTTCAATCTGTTTTGATTTTAAGCTGGGTTGTGAAGTTTGTCATTTTATTATTTTGAGCCCTAAAAATGAATTTGAGAAAATGTTTTACTGCAGCAGAAAAGCTCTTAGTGGTAAAATATGCAGAATCTAACGGCAATCGGACAACAAGTCGACATTTTTCCGTGTTCATGCTAAAGGATGGATGGATGAAGCACTAACCATTGACTGGTTAAAATGTGTTTGGGCAACACGTCTATGTGGATCTTCCATGTTGGTGCTCGACTCGTTTCGGTGTCATCAGATGCCTTCTATCCAGAAGGAAATTAAGAAAATCAAATCTGATCTGGTTACAATTCCAGGCGGCATGACCCGTCTGTTGCAGCCTTTAGACATCGCTGTTAATAAGCCGATGAAAGATACTATCCATCGTAAATGAAATGCATGGTTAAGCGACAGTAATCACACATATACTGATGGTGGCGGTATGCGTCAACCGACTCTCACAAATGCCGCAGAGTGGGTACTTGCTGCTTGGAAGGAATTAGATAAGACTATAATTCAACAAGGCTTCCTCAAATGTTGTATTTCAAATAAACTTGACGGCAGCGAGGACGACGTTTTGTGGGAGAAAGAACAGGTGTCATCGGATGAAGATATGGCGATATTTATTGTGATGGCACCAATAATGGCATTGACTCGACAACACTAGATGAGCTTCTTTCTAGTGAGAGTGATGACGAGGGAGTCCAGAGTATCTAAAATTTAGGTGTTGCGTACCTATTTCTGTTTGTTATTATACTTTCAGTTTTTTAACAAATGTTTCATAAAATAAAATCTTGAAAAATTATGGTTCGTATAATACAAGAATTTCCATTTTACCAGAAAATTTTGGGCTAAATCAAGCATGCGTATTATACATGAGTGCGTATTATACGCGAGATTTTACTGTATCTGTTTATAATGAAGACAGCTGAAACTGAGTTCTAAGGTGACCAAAAAAAGTTAACAATCTGGTTACTTAAAACACTAAACCTTTAAATTTTCACTATCAGTTTATAATGGAGACAAGTGAAACCAAGTTCTAAGGTGACAAAAAAAAGTAAACAATCTGGTTACTTAAAATAGTAAACCCTACAATTTTCACTATCTGTTATAATGAAGGCAAGTGAAACCGAGTTCTAATGTGACAAAAAAATGGTAACAATCTGGTTACTTAAAACAGTAAACCCTACAATTTTCACTATCTGTTTATACAGAACACAAGTAAACTAAACTATAGTGTGTGGTGGTGGTGGTGGTGGTGTGGTGTGGGGGGGGGGGGGGATGTGGCTCTATGTAAAAAAAAAAGTAACAGCAACAGTATAGTCTATTGCAGATACTGCCATAGGAGAGTGAAGTGTTAGAGACTTCCATATACCAGGTCCAGCTTTATGAGGTCATGTGACCAGTTCTGTTCCTCTCTGTCTTTGCCTTCCCTAACTGAAGAATACAGTCAGATACTCTTTACAGCTGGGTAGACTAGAGCGTGACATGCAACCAGGTTTCAATCCTGGAATCCAGTATTGGTTTGGTTTGAGGGCTATCTTCATTGCACATGGACTACTCCATCAGTGCTCCAATTTCCTCCCTTAGATTACACAAGGAGGATCTCAGCACAGTGCACAAACTCAGTAGCACCGGCATACATGCCGCTGATGCCTCCTTTTTTGTATCCTTAACACTCACGGGTAGTCATCAGGGTCTACTTCGGTTGAGTGAGTACGCACCAACTTATGTTGATGTTTAGTTTTTATAAATGTCTTCTGTCACGCACGAATATGCACAATTTGGTGTAGGTGAATTCGTGCGCGCTTGTGTCCAAGCAAGCCAGATGACGTCAGAGGTTGAAATGGAAGCCGCATCTCATATTTCCAGACAGAGAGTCTGTTGATTTGTTTGTGTACCCATCATAATGGAGCAAGTATATTTCTGGGACAGGACTTCTGAATAGAAGCCCTTGTCGGCTTACCCCTGCGTAAGTCAGTGCCAGTGATTGTTATAATTGAATGTATTTTTAATATGATTTCCAGTGACAGTATTAGACGTTGGTATCTAGCTAATCCCTTCTCGTTCAGGAGGGGTTATAATGGATTAACTTGATACTGAGCTGAGAGTATCCTAAGGCTTTGAAGGATTTTATGCTCCGTCAGTGTGGCTCATTGATTTAAAGTATGGAAGCGCCGTCATACGTGACACAGCGTTCACGAGAGATGAACCAAGTATTTTAATTAACTTTATGCTGTATTATCATATATAGTGGAGGCCAGGATCATGACTGTTTACAGACACCAGAATTAACATGTACCAGGACAACGTTACAGGTCCGAAATAGACATATGCAGATTTTATTATATGGATGACCTTAGAAACCTTATCCCTAACGAAAGGTCAAAACCGTTAGATTGTTTGAAGAAACCATGAGCCTACAAGCACTATATTTCCTATCACTGATCCATGCATTTTTATGAACTGTGAAACCACTATGAACGTACTGTCTCGTATAATTTATTGTCTACGTGATTCGTCCAAAATAAATATGTTGTTGCCAGTCGACATAACGAGTTCGTTCATACCCGTATTGGCACTCGTTGACGTGCCTGATTGTTATTGAAGTCCTTCCTTCACGTTCCAGGAAAGAAACATTCGCGTTATTATTTTCAAGTCCAAAGAGCATCGCCCGTGTTGGACCGTTGTCACTTTGACACAATTAACATCCTCTAGTCAGCGGTTCACACCCGAAGAAAAGCGAGGCTACAACTATGGTGGGCCAATGTGGTCTATCGTCGATAGAAAGGAAAGATCCCTGACTAAACGTTTGAAACTGTCTTCAAGTTCAAGTCAACATCTGGGACGTTGGAATACAACTGCAGACTTCAAGTGGGAACTGCCGTCTCTATCAAACTCAGCGACGTCGTTAGGAAATTTAACGGACACTCAAGGTCAAGATGGACTCAACTGCTTCAATCATTTGCGGACTCTGCCAACTGCTACGTAAGCTTCCTCGGTGATACAGCGCCGGAGTGCAAGACTCTATAATCCTGGAAATTGCGTTTTATCACAAAATGATGAGTATTACTCTGTTCGTTGTCACCGTCTTATGTTAGCTGAGCCGCTTTTTAATATGTCCATTGTAGTATTTTTTGTGATGTATGTTTTATGTTCCATGTTTGTTGTGGGCGGTAGGGAGGTCGATCTGACAAACGAGGTTCATCTCGAAGCTGATTCGGGCTCTTGTCAGATGTTCTATAGGATTTAGTTTGTAAGTTTCAATTGAGCGATAATTCCGGTTCAAGGCTAGAAACCTTGCTGTAGTTCCGATCGCTACTTGTCTCTTATAATAGTATTTGTTTAGCTGTTCCGTCAAGTTTTAATCGTTGTTTTCATAGTTATTTTTATTCGTACCTTGGTTTTATGATGTATCTTGTTTGTATTATGCGTCTATTCTCGCCTGACTATCGTTGAGTTTTTTACAAAACCTATGTTTATACACTGTGTTGTTCATTGTCTTGTTTATTATCTTATCGCAGTTATCATCGTAATTCTTTACGACATCCTATTTTAGTTTCACATTTTAATTTTGTTGACTTCTGCGATCGTCTTCTTCGTCTTTGATTATCTCGTCTTGTCATTGTTGTTGCTATTGTCTATGGCTTTTGTCTGTTCTTAATATTTCATTGTATAAATTATTTTCAATGATTAATAATATCTTGTATACTTAAGTGATAATTAGGTACCGTTCTTAGACAAGAACGTATTGCACACACTTAAAGTAAATTAACTGATAATTATTTGAGTAAATCAAAATGTCGTCGCTTGAATATTTTATGAAGCAGGCAAAATCCGTTGGGATGGCTCCTGACGAGGCGAAAGCATTCGCACTATCAGAATACAAAAAGGCTCAAGAGATAGAAGCTGAACAGAGAAAATTAGAACTTCTGAAACAAGAAAATTTGAGATTTGAAGCAGAAGAAAATGAAAAGAAGAGGAAATTTGAGTCTGAAGAGAATGAGAAACGATTTCAGCGGGAAGCAGAACAGAAAAGATTGGAAGCAGAACATAAAGCAAAAGAAACAGAAGAAAGGAGATTAGCTGAAGAAAATACAAGAAAATATCAACTTCAAATTCAACATGAAAAAGAAATGAAGGAATTAGAATTTAATCGCTTTCGATTATCTCAGGAGGCTAGTGCTCAAAAGTCTCAGGAGGGCCAAAATTCGTCTAAACAAGGGAATATTAAAAATTTTCATTTAATATTACCAAAATTTAATCCTCCATCGGACGATGTGATTCATTATCTACATAGGTTCGAGGCAACATGCGAGGCCTATCACGTGGAAAAATCTCAATACTGTGTAAAATTATCAGAACTACTTACAGGTGAAGCTATGTCAGTATATCATATTGCAACTACTGCTGATAAAAATAACTATGAGGCTCTCAGAGCTGCTTTACTTGTTAAATATCAAATGACAGAGAATGAATATCGTTTAAAATTCAAATCTATGCTGCCACAAACGGGAAAACATTTTAACGATTTTATTGATCAAATAGCACTTACATTGGATAGATGGATCGAATTATCCAAGACGGATAAAACTTTTGACGCATTGAGAGATTTATTATTACGCGATAAAGTTTTGTCCTCGGTTAACCCGGCTTTTCTTGCTTTTTTGCACGAACATAAGCATTCAAACATAAAGGAAATGCAGCAAATCTGTGTACAATACTGTACCGCACACCCAAACTTGAATTTTGGGAATACTCAGGTTAAAGATGAATTTCCTGTTGCTTTTGCGGTGCAACAAGATTATCGCAGACGCCATCGCTCTTTAAGTAATGACAGAAACTACAAAAAGGGAAATAACGAGAATTTCAATTCTTGTAATTTTTATAAGGGGAAACAATTTCAGCATTCTTCTCCATATAACAATTCTTGGGGTCAATTTCACAAATCAAGAGATTGGGATAACATTAAGTATGGAAATTATCAAGTAGGTACTTATAAACAAAATTGGCGATCTAAATCTCAGAATCCTCACAATAGACAAGATTCTGGTAATAGATTTTATGGTCAAAGCCATAACAGTGATATCACTAATTATCGTTCAAATCAATACGGTAACACAAGCAGAAATGATAATAATGGCAATTTTAGAAATGATAGTCACAATCGATCGCGACGTAGAGATAGATCTTCTAGCAGAGGGCCACGCCATCAAACTAATGTAGCTAGTGTTGACACACAAAGTAACAAAGATAATAATACGAATAATGACACTCATAATGCAATGTCTTGCTCTATTGATTATGAACAGATAAAGTGTTGCCAAGAATGTAAAACCCTGTTCCAGCCCAAGGCGATCACGACACTCCGTTGCGGACATGTGTTACCCAGTCTACCAGCTGTGTGTACGGCTACTTCAGCTCACAATGGAGAAGGAAGACTTAAGTTCAATCGTGGTTTTATAAATTCTATTCCATGCTCCGTCCTTTTCGATTCAGGTTGTTCAACAATCGGTGTCAGACGCTCTTTGGTCAACCCATCCTGTGCCACTGGAAAGACCATTAAATGCCTCACTTTTGGAGGAACTGTAGAAACATTTCCTACAGCTATAATTAATATTCACACTCCATTTTTTTCAGGGAATATACATGCATGTCTTCTCCCGTCACCAGTTTGTGACATAATACTTGGTCGGATACATGGCATTAAAGAGTGTACCCCACAGCAAATTGCTAATTGGGAAAAGCGACATATACATACTGCAAATGCAGTTGTTACTAGAGCACAAGCTCATGATATGTTGCAAGATACACCTACTGTTCCTACTGTTCAAGGTAATGATGATGTTGACACTCCTATTTCACGGGAGTCATTTATGACATTACAAAAGAATGATGCTTCTCTGAAAAATTTTTTTCAGTTGGCTAATAACACTGGTAATACTTCTTATATAGGATCTAAACATATATTTGTGTTAAAGAAGATTCGGCCGTTTGAGAAAATGTCAATTGACATAATTGGTCCTATGCATCCATCAGCTAGAGGTCATACACATATACTCACTTGCATTGACATGTGTACTCGTTGGCCAGAGGCCATACCTCTTAAGAATACTTCTGCCAGTGTTGCAGATGCAATGTGGTTGATTTTCTCACGTTTAGGTTTTCCTCGAAAGATCTTATCGGACCATGGAGTCCAATTCATATAGGAATCTATGTCCCAAGTTATGAAGTTATTGGGCATAGATAGATCGCTCAGTGCTATCTACCATGCCATGTCAAATGGGTTAATTGAGCGTCAGAATAGGACGCTTAAACAGTTGTTGGGAAAGATAACTCAGGACCATCCTGAAAATTGGGATAGAGTCCTCCCCGCGGCGCTTTTTGCGTATCGCGAAATACAAAATGAGGCTACTGGATTTTCTCCTTTTCAATTGGTCTTTGGCGTTCAACCGCGCGGTCCTATGTCGTTACTACACGACTTACTTATTGAAGATAATATCACTGATGAAACTCAATCTTCTTACGAGTACGTGATTTCTTTAAGAGAAAGAATAATAGATGCGTGTAGATTAGCTACCACATCATCAGAACAAGCTAAAGAAAATGCTCGACTTTTTGCCAACAGGTATAGACGACTCCGCCAACTTCTTCCGGGTGATGAGGCATATGTCTTATTGCCTTGCAAAGACAATCGTCTCCTTATTACTTGGAGAGGTCCTTTTAAAATAATATCTAGGATCTCCGATGTTGATTATATTGTCGATGTCATGGGAAAGCATAAGACTTTCCATATCAACATGTTGAAGGAATATTACACTCGTCCTGACTATCTTCAGTCAGTATTTCAGGCAACCGATGAGCCTACACCACCTATCCAACACTATTCTTCTTTATCCGTCATTCAAGAAGAAGAATCTTCTTTTCATGACGTACCTTTACCCATACCGGTGGTACCACTCCATCCTAATGAAAGTTGGAATGACGTTACTATTTCTACTGATCTGTCGGTGGATCAACATCAGCAAGTTTCCGCTGTTCTTAGATCTTTTCAAGATGTTCTCACTGACATTCCAGGTCGTACGTCAGTTATTCAACATGACATTCTATTAACTGACGATACACCTATTCGAGTCCGTCCATATCCTATCCCTCTGCACTTTCGTTCTCAGGTTGATAAGGAATTGGATGAGATGCAAAATTTAAAAATAATTGAACCATCTACATCACCTTATTCTAGTTCTATGGTCATAATTAGAAAGAAAGATAACAATATCCGTCTCTGTGTGGATTATAGGAAGTTAAACAAACTTACCCAGTTTGACACGGAACCATTGCCATTGTTAGAAGATTTATTGGTTAAACTGTCTAACTCTACTTTCTTTACTAAACTTGACCTCTCTAAGGGATATTGGCAAGTCCCATTGACAGAAAGGGCAAAGCCACTTACTGCTTTTTCTACTCCACGTGGGTTATTCCAATATAATTTCATGCCATTCGGTTTAGTAAATGCACCGGCTACATTTGTACGCATGATGCATCGCGTACTGTCTCATCGTCCCGATGTCATTACATATATTGACGACATTTGTCTCTTTAATGACACATGGGATGAACACATTACTGGATTGAAAACATTACTGTCCACTTTACGGTCATGTAATTTAACGGCTAAGCCTTCTAAAGCTTTCGTGGGTTTTCACGAAATTTCATTTTTAGGTCACCGCGTTGGTCACGGTCGGTTATATACTGAGGACAGTAATGTCTCTAAAATCCTCAACATTTCTACTCCCAAAACTAAGAAACAAGTGAGATCATTATTGGGTCTTGTTCAGTTCTACGCTAAGTTCATACCTCATCTGTCCACTATTACTGCACCTTTCTCTTCGTTATTAAAAAAGGGCGCAGCTAACGTGATTCGGTGGTCGGAGGAACATCAAATCGCGTTGGACACCATTAAGGCATTTTTTTCTAAATCTCCTATGTTACGATTGCCTAATGCAAACCTCCCTTTCATCTTGCGCAGTGACGCCTCTGCTTACGGTATTGGAAGCGTTTTACTACAGGAGTATGCGGGCACCTTGCACCCAGTACTGTTCGTCTCAAGGAAACTTACGTCGGCTGAACAAAAGTACTCCGTTCTCGATAAGGAACTTTTGTCTCTCGTGTGGTCTATAACAAAACTCCAGCGTTATCTTCTGGGATCACACTTCTTTGTAGAGACTGATCATAAAGCACTTACTGCTTTAAACACCAAAGACGTCAGGTCTGCAAAGTCCACAAGATATGCAATTTCATTGCAACCCTACTGTTTCACAATCCGGGCAATACCTGGATCACAGAATGTTTTCGCGGACATTTTATCCCGCTGCCCGAGTGAATCATGCGACTTGGTACGCCCTACAGATGTGGATGCCTCTACACATACTACATCACATTTGTAAACATGACGTTCTTTGAACATTACTTTGTGAATCAGTGACATTTTTGTGCATACTTAGTCAAGTGAATAAAGTTGTAACATTCCGTTGAATTACTTGAAGCGGGGAAAAGAAAAAAAAAAAACAGTGAATTATATATATAACAGTGATGATCACATAACTTTTAGAATTTATGACATTATCTGGGTAACGATACATTGTGTATTTAGATAAACATTAGTATATTGTGAATGATTTAACAATATTTTGTGGAAACTATGGTATTTCAACATACTCAAACTTTTAAAGGATCTTCGTGTTTATGAACTAGTTTTGAAGTTAACTTAGAATCTTCAAGAACTTAATGAACTTTTAGCAGTGTAATAAACTGAAACATTATTCAGTACATTTTGATTAATGAACATATTTAATTAGTTTAATTAGTTTAATATAATTAACTATAAATATTTTAATCCTAATGATTACATCGGGTAACTATCACTCATTTTAGATAGTGATACGTCATTGGTAGTTATTTAATGATACTACTCATCTATAGACACGGTTAAGTGTGTTGATAACTTCAAGTGTTGTATTCATATTCTTTGATTTTGTCACTTCTCATTTTTTAATTTTTATGCATTTTCATCTTTTCCTTTAAATTCATGTATTACCATGTCTTTTTATTTCTTATTGCATTTGGGTTCAATTAATCATCCTTTATGCTTTGATTTTCTTTAATTTTTTCCACATTGTTCCAAAGTTGGTCAATTGTGATGATATGCTTTTATGCATATTTGTTGTTGAGTTGAGTTGAATTTGATTTTGTTCGTTCACTCTCCTCTTATTGATTAATATGCTTCTCTTGCATTATTAGTATTATTAGTATAAAATACATATTTGTAAGCTTGTTTCACCTCTCCGCGGTAATTAAAGAAAAAAAAAATTTAATAGAATTAAATTTTTTGCGGACGGTGGGAAGGAAGCTGATGCCTCCTTTTTTGTATTCTTAACACTCAAGGGTAGTCATCAGGGTCTACTTTCGGTTGAGTGAGTACTCACCAACTTATGTTGATGTTTAGTTTTTATAAATGTCTTCTGTCACGCACGAAAATGCACAATTTGGTGTAGGTGAATTCGTGCGCGCTTGTGTCCAAGCAAGCCAGATGACGTCAGAGGTGGAAATGGAAGCCGCATCTCATATTTCCAGACAGAGAGTCTGTTGATTTGTTTGTGTACCCATCATAATGGGGCAAGTATATTTCTGGGACAGGACTTCTGAATAGAAGCCCTTGTCGGCTTACCCCTGCGTAAGTCAGTGCCAGTGATTGTTATAATTGAATGTATTTTTAATATGATTTCCAGTGACAGTATTAGACGTTGGTATCTAGCTAATCCCTTCTCGTTCAGGAGGGGTTATAATGGATCAACTTGATACTGAGCTGAGAGTATCCTAAGGCTTTGAAGGATTTTATGCTCCGTTAGTGCGGCTCATTGATTTAAAGTATGGAAGCGCCGTCATACGTGACACGGCGTTCACGAGAGATGAACCAAGTATTTATGCTGTATTATCATATATAGTGGAGGCCAGGATTATGACTGTTTACAGACACCAGAATTAACATGTACCAGGACAACGTTACAGGTCCGAAATAGACATATGCAGATTTTATTATATGGATGACCTTAGAAACCTTATCACTAACGAAAGGTCAAAACCGTTAGATTGTTTGAAGAAACCATGAGCCTACAAGCACTATATTTCCTATCATTGATCCATGCATTTTTATGAACTGTGAAACCACTATGAACGTACTGTCTCGTATAATTTATTGTCTACGTGATTCGTCCAAAATAAATTTGTTGTTGCCAGTCGACATAACGAGTTCGTTCATACCCGTATTGGCACTCGTTGATGTGCCTGATTGTTATTGAAGTCCTTCCTTCACGTTCCAGGAAAGAAACATTCGCGTTATTATTTTCAAGTCCAAATAGCATCGCCCATGTTGGACCGTTGTCTCTACGACACAATTAACATCCTCTAGTCAGCGGTTCACACCCGAAGAAAAGCGAGGCTACAGCCACATGCTATAATAATAATAATAAATTCTTTAAGCGCCAAACACGGCGCATAAGGCAGAAACCAGTGCTCTCCAGGTTGTTCGTTGTGACGCCACTCCTCTTAGCTCTTGCACATTATTTAGGCCCAACGTTCTTCCTTCTCTTATTATTGTTCTTCTGAGTGTTTCTTTTGGTCTTCCTTTTTTCCGTACCCTCAGGAACCCAAGTGAGCGCCTGTAGTGGTATTCTGTTGTTTTGCATTCGTAGGACATGACCGATATATGACCATCGTCTTTTCCTTATATAGTCGGAGACATATTTCTGCCTAGAGTCTTCTCTTATTTGTCGATTAGTCTTGAATTCTTTCCAACTGATGTTCATGAGTTTTCTAAGACATTTGTTCTCGAATGTATTCAGCTTGTTCTCCAGCCACATGCTATGGTTTACCCATAATCTGTACAAGGTGTTTGCGTTTTCAGATGTGTACACCCTGTACATAATTTCTGTACAGGTTTTCTAACCTATTCCCCTATTACTGTGTCTCAAGAGTTCTTTTATAAAGTCATACTGAACACAGGATTTCCCAGTCTGTGAGTGATAATTAAACATAGAAATAGACTAAATGATGACACCATCACATTATTTTTACAGTGTAAAATAAACTCAGACATTTATTGTTTGGGTTTTAAAATAAGTGAAGACCTGCTTTATAAGGCAAAGTCCCCGTGCCTCATTCATAATGTAGCCCACTGTAATTGAAAATATTTTTACACGAATTAACTCTTTTGATATGTTTTTTTCAGCCTTTGTACAGGTTTTGCAGGTCTTTGTACAGGTTTTTCATCTCCGAGGTGTGGCATGTATGAGCACCGGCAAGAAGAATCCCAATGTGTGTATATAGGAATCAAACATTCTATAAATATGTTTGTTGTGGGTAGGTTTCTAATTTTTTTAAAATTTTGCCAGGGCAGCGGCCTGATAAGCCTACTCTTTACGATTTCCAACAGCCGTGGGATTTTTTATGTGCGCAACTTGCACACAGGACCTCCTATTTTTTCGCCCTTATCCAAGAAAGCTAGGCATCTGATCTCACTACTCATGAGACCAGGGGGGAGTATGACATCATCAGGACCACGGGTTCTGACAAAAATTTTTTCCATACATTATTTTCCCTCAACTGAGAATCGAACTCGGTACCTCTAGAGCTCGAGGCGGATACAATACCTCTTAGCCACTTAAGCAATTGGATGCTCGTAAAAGTATATTAAAGCCAAAACATCACTCAATTTAACTCAAAAAATAAAGGAAACAAAAAAGAAATGCCAAGAAACAGAAGGCTGAATAAACAATGTGCATGACAAAATTTAATTAAAAAAAAAAAAAAAAAACGTAAAAATACTCACCATCCAATATCTCATAGATCAGGACAAAGTTATTTTTAATGTTCTCCTCCGATATTTTGCCGAAGTATGCAGCCATGACTTCACACATTTTATGCAGAAACTCAAACACCATGGCGGCATTAACATTCTGTCTGGTAACGGCCGCGACCCAAATGTTGGAGCGTTTGATGTGGAAAAAGCTAGTACGAGCTATGTTGGTGACGGGTGATCGCACCTGCTGGCGTGCATGAATCACGTTGACACGGAAGGCATCAACAGCATTGCGTCTGATGAAGGAAGGCAGTAAAGTGGTATAAAACAAAACTGGCCAGTCTGTTTCTTGTTTATATGTAATTAGTTAAATAGGTCTGTTTCCTTTTATTCTCTATTCATACGACATGCGTGGTAGGGTATGTTGTTACCAATATCCGGATGTACGTATGCAGTTCTTCTTAAAAGATGATAAACTGGATATGAACTACTACATTTATTTTGGATATGGATTGAAAACAAGTTATGCTTACATTTTCATTTAGCTGTTTTCAGTTTAAGTAAAAAATAGTGGAATCCAATGGTGTTGTAGCAGCTCCCTTATTACCTACTAATGGTTTAGTCCATGGGGGTGCACACTAGACTTGTTGGTTGCTTGCAAACAAGTGGAGTTGTGGCTTCCAATCTCTATTGTTATGCTTTTGCAACTTTGGGCGATTTTCTAACACATTTTGGGTGACTTCAGGTTATTTTGGGCTACATCTCTATCGTCCTATGGGTGATATTTGGAAACCAAAAAAATCTGGTTTCCCAAACACAGATGTCCCTGACGCTTCCGGATAAGACGATACGGACCTGTAATACTAGACTCACATTGCAAAAAAAACAAACAAACTGCAAAGATACTGTACTAGTATGGTTTATACTTTTTAAAATAAATTGTATGCTTTAAGTCTCACGTTATCTGGAATTGTTGCTGTTTAACTAGGGCATCTGAGCTTCTCTCTTTAGCAGCCACTACCAAATTGAAGACTCCATGGTATTATCTACAATGTAGATCTAGGCTTTTCCTGTGTTTTTTTCTGCCATTCCGAAACATGCTAAGTTGAAGTCATGAGCTCCAGTTTCTCCTGCTTGGCCTGCATTCAAAGGATTGTCACATATTGTCCAAGCTAGGAGTAAGAAGTGTGTGGCATACTGTGCATTCTCAGCCATCAAAGGGGGCTCTCCAACTATGCAGAGCTAAAATACTGTACTCTGGTTCTGGGCTCTCCCAAGGAATCATTATGTCCTGCACAGAGCCACTTCTCAGCTCCCCCCTGCCTATCACTTGGTCCATAGTGAGATCCTCCTGCATGCAGCCAACCAAGTTAAAGCCAAAGAATTACGCCTGGGGCTCAAGTGACTTCTCCAAGCTTAGTGTGCAGTGCTGGGTTCTCAACAAGTTTCACCACAAGGAGAATCCCTGGAAGTGTGTGGATGATTTCATGAGTCAATGAGGATGTAATTAAACTCACAGACATAGGTTCACTTTCACGTACATATATTGCAACATTGTGAATAGATGGTGGTCATTAAGGATGACTCCAGACATGCCTCCATGCATGCTATCTGGAATATGCAGATGACACTGCACTACTCGCACATTTACATCAACACATCCAAGAAAAAACAGACAGACTGAATAAGTATACCCAGAAGGTGAGTCTGAAAATCAATCTAAGGAATACAGAATTCATGACACTCAATGTGGGCAATCCTGAGCATATAACAATAAGGCACCAGAAGCTGAAACATACAGACATGTAGACATACCTAGGATGCATAGTGACACCAGATGGCGGAACAAGCAAGGACATCAACAACAGAATGAATAAAGCGAGAACAGCTTTTGCTAGTCTAAACAACATATGGAAGTCCTCTCAATACAGCACAAACACCAAATTAAGATTATACGAGAGCTGTGAACTTTCTGTGCTTCTTTATGGTGCAGAATGCTGGAGAGTAACAGAGAAGGAAATGTCGAAATTGTCTGCTTTCCACACAATATTCTTTCTTCTTCTTCCGTCCTTAGCCACTGACCGTGAAAGCAGTCAGTGGCCATTACGCCTAGTGGCGTCTTAGGGCAACAGCAGATAGGTTTTCTTTGCCATTGTTTCCCATCACGCCTAGTGGCGTCTTTAGGGCAACGGCAAATCAACCCATTTGCTGTTGTTTCCGTAATCGAAGTGACTGGCAAACGGGTGATCAGCCCGTTGTGTCCACACAATATGCCTAAGGAAAATTCTCAGAATCTTTTGGCTGAATACCATCACCAAACAAGTACTGCTTACTCAAAGCAACCAAGAGGACATGCACACAATCATAGCTGGCAGACGCTGAAGCTGGGTTGGTCACGTTCTCAAAAGAGACCCTGATGCCATCACAAGAACAGCTATGCTACAGACCCCTGAAGGAAAGTGAAAGAGAGGCCGACCAAAAACAACTTAACTGTGGAGGCCGAGATGCAAAAAAAATGAATCAGAGCTGGAGCACTTCACGAAGGATGGCTGCAGACTGAGTAAAGTGGAAACAGTTTGTTGCTACCCTACAAGACGCCACCAGGCGTGATGGCCACTGACTGCTTTGACAGTTGGCGGCTAATGATCCAAGAAGAAGTATCATGTTAATTTGTATAAAATCTAGCTTAAATTCACATGAATTGCATTATATATCACCACCATCACCCCATAGTTACCCAAGGAGAATTGGCATTCAACAAAGTTGTGTTCTCTTGTCATCTGTTCAAGACTGTCCATGTCTTCTTTATCCGCATCATTTCTGTCTCTGGCTCTCTTTTCAAAGTGTTTTTCAGTTTTCCTCTTTCTTTCAATTCCTGGGCATTTCAGAGCAAGGACTGCCTTGTAATGATATCAATTAGTCAATGTGTGTCGTATTCATCATCAGTGTTGTCTTCTCATCTCTCCTTGTTCCACTGACACTTGTCTGGTTCTTGTCATCAGTTCCACTGACACTTGTCTGGATCTTGTCATCAAGTCCACGTTAGTCATCTTGTCACATCATTTTAATCTGTCTATTCTATGCAAGCACCCATTTATGAAAGTCTGCACATTTTTGGCCACCATTTTTTGTTGTTCTCCATGTTCTCAGGGCCACAAAGCAGGACTCCCTTGACATCCGAGTGGAAGATTCTGATTTCTGAGCTGCATTTGATTTCTTTTGATTTCCTAAATATAATGAAAGCTCCTCTTGCCTATTGTAAGTATTCTAATTTTGATATCAATGTCTGTTCCTCCAACTCTGTCAACCTTACAGCCAAGATACATGTATGATTATACATATTGTAGGGATGTTTCTACAAGTGCAGTCTTATACAATGAAGATAATGCTAACCTGGGGTTGGCTGTGAAAAAGTGAAAAGCTCAGCAGCCCTAGTTAAACAGCTTACTTACTACTTATGTAGTCATTCCTCTTAAAGAGCACAAAACAAATGTCTATGTTAGAGAGAAGATAAACACCTATGCAGGCCACCAAGAACCACTTTTGTCAACAGTGAAACGTCGAAAGCTTGCCTGGTTTGGGCATGTAACTCGTCATGACTCCCTTTCGAAAACGATCCTTCAGGGAACAGTCGAAGGTAAACGGAGAAGAGGAAGGCAGAGAAAATCCTGGGCTGATAACATCAAAGAATGGGCAGGACACGGTTTTTCCACACTTGTACGCATTGCTGAGGATAGAGAGCAGTGGAGGACCCTGTCTGCTCATGCTTCCACCATGGCACCCCTACGACCCATGACGGGTTACGGGCTGAGATGAGATGAGTCATTCCTCTTAAACCCTGCGGTGTTGAGGTTTGCCAGAGAGTGCCATACTATCCTATCAGCCGTCTTTCTCCTGGCCTGGTGTCAATCTAGTACTCGGTTCTTCAGAGATTGTCTATTGTTGTCCTTCCAGCGGACTCTGGGTCGTCCTGGAGGTCACAACCCCTGGCTCTTAGTTTCCCATATTTGTTGTGGTAGCTGATCTTTTCCCATTCTGCACATATGGCCAAACCATCAAAATTGGGATTGTTCTACTTGGGTCTGCAGGGGCTGGGTTTTGAGGCCATATCATATCGTCTGGTTCCAACTTTAACAGCAACAACAAATTATGAAACTCCTCTTACCACTCAGTGCCAACTACAGGACCCCAGTTTATTTTCCCTACAATTTCATTTTTTCACACCTTACTAGTCAAGTGTAACCACTAAACAGGATAACTATTTACCCTTACCCTATATCATCTCGAAAAACCCTGGAGATGAGGACTTCTCCCTTATGATTGTAGATGAACAGACCTCCAATCATTATGATGAATGGATTAGGCCAAAGCAAGTAAATTTAAACTGTAAATCAATTTTCCCTGTGCTCCTGATCTGAAATCAAAGAAAAGACGCATGCTACAAAATGTTTGACATATTAAACAGACAAGTATGATTTAGCTTTAAAAAATAAAAACGAAGATAACTTCAGTGTTTCATTTCAAGGAAAACAAACAAATATGCACACACCAAACAAGCAGAAAACCATCAATTTAAAACTATACTGATAATAGAAAATACCTTTTAACTCTTGGAGGCCGAAACGACGCTACCAACGTACATCCGCAAAACCCCTAGAAGCCAAAACGACGATGCCAACGTCGTTTTTGTGTTCCGTGAAATGTGTTCTGTATTTTAGTAATTTGGTATTTTAACATAACGGAAGTTACTATTTTTTTATTCAGAAGAGCGCTATCTTTGAGTTGTGATTCGGAAACACGCTTGTTCTAGCTAATGTCACTGTGAAAAAACGGTAAATCTGTCAGCTTTCGATCGGCGATTATTGTCGTTTATACAGACAATGTCTAGCGAACCAACCACATCATGTTTATCAAAACGTAGGTGTTTTTTATCTGTAGAAAAAGCTAGGGAACTGTGTATCTTTGACGAGTTTAACTAGAATGATGATTTCGAAAGTGAAAATGATGATTTTGAATTTGAACTTAACGAAGAAGCTAGTTCTAATGAGGAGGGGGCGTGGTCACAGCCAGGCCCTAGTGCTACAAAACGACAAAAAGTTTTGACCAAATCATAGACAAAAAGGGGGAAAAGCATTAGTACCATGGAGCAACAAGGGGCAATTAGTAATGAATGGATTTCAGTACCAAACATCAGTATTACAGAGACCCAAAACGCATTCAGATTTCTTCCCAAATATGGTCGCAAACCAGGAGTACACGATGACTTAGGTCTTAGTGAGGCATCAACTCCTTTTGACTGCTATAGGACATTGTTTACTGATGACATTAACAAAACATCACAGAAAGCTGAAACTTGTAATTAATATTCATATATGGATTAGTTTTATTTAAAAAAAACCATGAAGCACTTTGGATAATATTTCAGTCTTTATGCATGTGTTGGTGGGTACATTTTTCATTCACTAAAATGAATTTAAAAAAAAAATTGTTTACATTATTACTAATAATTGAATATAATATGTAGAATAGCACATAAAAGCCCCAATATTATAATTCTAAATATATTTATCTTTACTGTGAAACATAATTTGTGTGTCTTTTGTTGTGTAATATCAACACAATATATGATTTAATTTAAAAGTTCACGCGGCCTTGAATATCTTCTTTTTTATTTTAATGATGATGGTATGGTCTGCTGGATGGTCTGTAAAACATTAACAAAATATCACAGAAAGCTGAAACTTGTAATTAATATTCATATATGGATTAGTGTTATTTAAAAAAAACCATGGAGCACTTTGGATAATATTTCAGTCTTTATGCATGGATTGGTGGGAACATTTTTCACTCACTAAAATGAATTAAAAAAAAAAATTGTTTACATTATTACTGATAATTGAATATAATATGAAGAATAGCACTTAAAAGCCCCAACATTATAATTCTAAATATATTTATCTTTACTGTGAAACATAATTTGTGTGTCTTTTGTTGTATAATATCAACACAATATATGATTTAATTTAAAAGTTCACGCGGCCTTGAATATCTTCTTATTTATTTTAATGATGATGGTACGGTCTGCTTGATGGTCTGTAAAGCATTAACAAAATATCACAGAAAGCTGAAACTTGTAATTAATATTCATATATGGATTAGTGTTATTTAAAAAAAAAAACCATGGAGCACTTTGGATAATATTTCAGTCTTTATGCATGGGTTGGTGGGTACATTTTTCATTCACTAAAATGAATTTAAAAAAAAAATTGTTTACATTATTACTGATAATTGAATATAATATGAAGAATAGCACTTAAAAGCCCCAATATTATAATTCTAAATATATTTATCTTTACTGTGAAACATAATGTGTGTCTTTTGTTGTGTAATATCAACACAATATATGATTTAATTTAAAAGTTCATGTGGCCTTGAATATCTTCTTTTATATTTTAATGATGATGGTACGGTCTGCTGGATGGTCTGTAAAACATTAACAAAATATCACAGGAAGCTGACACTTGTAAATAATATTCATATATGGATTAGTGTTATTCTAAAAGATGCTGGAGCACTCTGGATAATGTTTCAGTTTTTATGCATGGGTTGGTGAGTACATTTTTCATACACTAAAATGAGTTTTTATTAAAAAGTAGTCTATAAAATATGTAGAATATCACTAACATCCATCATATTCTAATTCTACATTCATTTATCTTTACTGTGATGTATAATATGTGTGTCTTTGTTGTACAAAAACAATACAATATATGATTTAATTTAAAAGCTTCACGCGGCCTATAATGTCCTTTTTCTTTCCAAATGTCTATAATGTTTATATGGTTCGCTGGATGGTCTGTAAAACATTAACAAAATGTCACAGGAAGCTGACACTTGTAAATAATATTTATATATGGATTAGTGATATTTTAAAAGACCCTAGAGCACTCTGGATAATATTTCAGTCTATTGCATGGGTTGGTAAATACATTTTTAATAGACTAAAATTATTTTTTTTCTTGAAAGTGGTCTATATTATTACTTATCACTGATTACCTCTAGAGCAAGCTGCAAATATGATTTATAACACCAACTCTGACTGCCACCAGGTAGTCATCCTCACAGATGCACTGTCTGTCCTGCAAGCTCTCAAGGGTGGTAAACTCCCGCATCTGAGAAATGAACTAAACAAGGTAGCTGCCAAAAAGAGAACCATACTTCAGTGGGTACCATCTCATTGTGGTGTACCCGGAAATGAAAAGGCAGATAAACTTGCAAAAAAGGGAGGAGAATGTGAACAAGAAGATAATGAAGTCACATACTTTGAGAAAAAGAGAGCTATCCAGACTATCAGAAGAGAACAGAACCAACCCAAAGACGACTATCACACTCTCGACCGACAGGGACAGATAACTATTTTTCGACTCAGGACAGGGCATAACAAACTGAATAAACACATGCACAAGCTACGATTGTCTGCTTCACCACTGTGCACATGTGGATTAAACGAACAAACTGCTGAGCATGTTCTACAGGACTGTCCTCTGTATGACCAGTTAAGAAAGATATACTGGCCCAATGACTCAACACTAAACTCAAAGCTATATGGAGTTAAAGAGGAACTTCAAACAACAGTCGAATTCATCATGAGAACTCGTCTGACGGTGTAATCATCAAAGATGCGATCGCAAGAAGAAGAAGAAGAAGAAGAAGATCACTGATTACTATATGTAGAATATCACTAAAAGTCCTTCATATACTAACTCTACATTCATTTATCTTTACTGTGATGTATAATATGTGTGTCTTTGTTGTATAATAACAATACAATGTATGATTTAATTTAAAAGCTTCACGCGGCCTCTAATGTCCTTTTTCTTTCCAAATGTCTATAATGTTTATATAGTTCACTGGATGGTCTGTAAAACATTAACAAAATATCACAGGAAGCTGACACTTGTAAATAATATTCATATATGGATTAGTGATATTTTAAAAGATGCTGGAGCTCTCTGGATAATATTTCAGTGTTTATGCATGGGTTGGTGAGTACATTTTTCATTCACTAAAATGAGTCTTTTCTTGAAAGTGGTCTATATTATGACTCATAACTGAATACTATATGTAGAATATCACTAAAATCTTTCATATTCTAATTCTACATTCATTTATCTTTACTGTGATGTATAATATGTGTGTCTTTGTTGTGTAATAACTCAGTAACTTTAGAATTTATAAAGGTACTGCTTTAAGGTACAAAAATAATTCTGGCAAAACTAATGAAAAAATTCCGGCCTGCAAGAGTTAAAGCACTTTTCTGTCTAGCCTAGTGCTTCTTAACCTTTTATAGGTCTCACACCCCTTAATAACATCTTATGAGGCCTCACACCACTTTACATCATCTTAAGATGCCTGGCACCCCATTATCTTTCAGCTCATAAAATATACCATAAATAAGAAAAAGAGATAAAAGTATGTTTTGAACAAATGTTATATACAAAATGTGACTACAGGTCGGTATTTAATTCATGTTGTCACTGTTCCATTTTGTAGAAATACATCTGAGTTCTGTGCATCATATAGTGATTATGATGATTAACTTTCTAAAATATCTGGCATGTCTCACAGCCCCAGAAGTTGGGTCTAGCGCCCCCAGGTTAAGAAACACTGGTCTCGTCAATATAAACCTGCATAGTGAAACAAACTTCTCCCTTTGCCTCATGAAGGAAACACACTGACCACTCTGAAGCTCATTAGGTAAAGGTAGTTAAATAGCAGATACTGTCATAGGGGGAGTGAAGTGTTAGAGACTTCACCATACTAGGTTAAGTACCGAGGTTTGGTGACCAGTTCCCCTTCCACGCTACCTTTTATTTCTCCTAACTCAAGAGCAGAGTTAGGCACTCATTTACAGCTGGGCAGAAGTCACCGTGTTTTGAACCCAGCACCTTTGTCGCAAAAGAGGCCAGCACTCTAACAACTCTGCCTATTGGACATTAGGTAAACAAAACATTAAAAAAAAAACCAATAAGATATAGTAAAATACACAAATAAGATGCTGTAAATTCATTGGCAGGGCAAGCTGATTATAGGTACTTGCCAGACACACATTGGCAGGGCAAGCTGATTATAGGTACTTGCCAAACACAAAGTATACGAAACCAAGAAATAAATTAAAGCATATAACATACATTCTGGAGATTCGGACATCTACAGCAATAAACAAATAGCTCTTGCTTATTTTTGAGATGGTTTATGTAGCAATTTGTTATAAATTATGGAGTTGCCTCATGTATAATGTCATATGTTATTATGGCATACAATGGGGTAGTGGTCTAATTCTGTCTTTGTCTCATGAGATATTCCCCCCCTCACTTCTCCCCAAAATCACACAGGGAAATTTTAATATGGGAGCAAGAAATGGCAATATACTTTGGTTGAAATGTCCGATACAACCTTAAGAAAGAATTCATGAGAGACGCTGTAATAAGAGATAAGGGTTAGGAATCCTAAACCCAAACCTTAGGCCTAATCCTAACCATGTTGGCAACTTACTAGGATGACATAAAACAATATCCCACAGTTCTTCAATTCAACCACATACTTTTAACAGATAGGTAGCCTATGTCCATTATCTACCTCCAGACACAAATTTGAAATGAGAATCATCAAGAGTCATGCAGTTGAAATGAAGATAAGTGAGACGTGCTCTTTGATGTCGTCCATATAAGTCGCTCACATTGTTAGGGTCTGGGTTAGGATTCCTATACAAAACCCTAACATTTCTCTCTTTTTGCTGCATTTCTAATTTTTTTTAATCAGATGGCACTGTTCATTTCAACTTCATTAGAATTCCTAAACCTAACCCTTATTACTGTGTCTCTGAATTCCATTTTAAGGCCGTATCGAACACACGTCCCACAGTTCTTCATTTCAACTGAGTCATAGCATAATGCTGAAACATCCTTCAAAACAAGTTATTGAAAGAAAGATACAACATGAGCACTATAATAAAGTGAATATTCTGACGCACTGTGATGAAACAGAGTGAAAATTCTGAAGACTGAGTAATCACATCAAGGACAGAGAAAGAAAATGCTGCAGATCATGTAGTTACATCAAGTGAAGAGAGAGAAAACGCTGGACACCTTGCAGTTACACCAAGGTAGAAGAGAGAAAATGCTGGTGACTTTGTTGTCACATTTACTATGAGTGGTAACTAATCTCAACTTGAATTTCCCATTAATGAGTTGTTCAGATGGAAACTGCACACATAAGATTAACTGCGAATCGTTCAACCTTTCGATATTTAGCGTAAAATTGCAGAAAGACAACAAAAGCCAGTTACCCCTAATATATTACCCAACTATCCGGAATATGGGGGTGTCGCCGTTTCCATCTTTCATTCCCACAAAGCAACACTGCATGATATATGCCAGATTTTAGAACGTTGAAAAGCCAAAATAATGCAGACCTGGATAACCTAATTGTAATGCTCTACAAATTATGCCAACGATTCAAAAGAGTTGTGTTCCAATGGATCCCACCTTATTGTAACATCCGCTACCTTAGACTGATCCACGCATAACTTTCGAGGAGGCAAATTGTTTTATCAGATACAGAAACAAATGGGATGCAGAGCATCTAGGTCACACAAAAAATGATGCATACTATCAGCTCAACAGACGAGAACAAGTGGTAATCTTCAGACTCCGCACGGGCTATTTAGATTGGGATACCATCTATTCAAGAAGCTAAAGATAGGAACTACCGATGTGTAGCTGTGGCACTGATAAAATAACTGCTGAATATCTGCTTCAAAGATGCCCAACTTACGTGGAACAGAGAAAACGAGTATGACCGTCGCTAGTACTATTCGTGGAAAGGCTCTACGGAGATTCAAATAGCCTCAAGCTGACTACTGCTTTCTTTAAAAACATGCAAGTACACGCCTGAGAGTGTACGAAGAAGAAGAAGAAGAAGAAGAAGAAGAAGAAGAAGAGAATAATGGTAAAAATGCATAATAATTTCTAAAACTTAAATTATTAAATACCTGCATTTGACAAACGGCATGCATATCAGTTGTGCACAGGCACAGAAGCAGTGCTAGCTACATTATAGCAAGGAGTTTCATCTCATTGGGCAATAATTTAAAAAAAAAATGGAAACAGATAACAATGCTGCCTATAACATACAACAATACCATACATTTTTAAACAGAGAGTATATAAGCTTATCTCCTTCGTATGATGACTACACTTTAATGGAACCAGGATTATAAATTTATATAATATAAATGTGCAGCAAAGTTGGTATAAAATAAATTAAATTAATGAATTACGTTCACAACCGCATACAAAGCCAAACTGGCCACAACCAAACATTAACATTTTAAAAATATATGTAGAGGCTCCATTTTCAATATGCGTTTGCAAAGCTAAAAATACTTCGTCAACGAGCCGTTGCCATGTTGTGAAATTGCAACATCAAGAGATGCTTGATTGTGTTAAATAAAATCAGTTTATAAAAACAAGCGTGTGTTAAGTGCGGCTAATTGCATGTTTCCATAATTGTTTGTAAAGCCATGTATTGACAGCATGCCAAAACCAATTTTTTTAATTAATAATATTCACCTTTTCTTCTTTTTTTTTCCTTTCTCTTTTCATTTTCCCAATGTCAGATTGCACAGCTTTCCAAAAGAAGACATACGTTTTGTGCCTTACGAGCGATTTTAACATAATAAAACTGCATCTAATCACAATGCATAACAATTATTATTATATATAACCCAGTGAGAGAAAACATGAGCAATGGCCAGAAGACATAATTTGCTACATACTTATATGCATTTATACTGACCGTGCGCTATGAAATCATTGGCAGAGTGAATGACGTAGTGGAACAAGCGACATGAAATTAATGCATATTTTTTTCCAATTACAGCTGTCAAAAATCGTGGCCAAGTAAATAGCCGTTCTTGTGCGAGACTGAAGGAATATGCCTTCACACTAGGTCAGATAACAGTATAATTAATCTCGCAAGGCTGAAAGCAAAAACAAAAATCAGAAGGATCACTATAAGAGACTTGCTATTCGCTGATGACGCCGCAGTTGTCGTTCAAAGCCAACAGGAGCTTCAGAGCTTGATGAATCGCTTCACCCAAGCATGCAAGGACTTTGGTCTCACAATAAGTCTAAAGAAAACAAATTTGCTGAGTCAGGATGTGGATGTTGCACCAGTTATCACTATCGATTACCATGAATTATCGGATACCATTTCACATACCTGGGGTCTACCATAAAAGACAAACTCTTACTGGACACAGAAATAGACAGCGGCATTGGTAAAGCTGCAGCAACCTTTGCCCGCCTCACAACGCGTGTTTGGAGAAACTCCAAACTCACAACGAAGACCAAAGCTGCGGTATATAACGCCTGTGTCACCAGCATACTTCTATACGGCAGCAAGAGCTATCAACCTATACAAAGCAAGAAAGAAGGCTCAATACCTTCCATCTACGCTGTCTACGCCACATCCTCGACATTTCGTGGAAAGATAAAGTGACAAATGTCGAGGTGTTGTCACGTGCTGGCCTTCAAAGCATGTATACACTGCTTAGACAGCGTAGACTACGCTGGCTTGACCATGTCCGCCACATGGAAGATGGTCGCATCCCGAAAAATGTCTTATACGGACAACTTGCAGATGGAAAAAGAACAGTCGGGCGACAGCAGCTGAGATTAAAAGATGTGTGCAAGAGAGACACGAGGGCACTGGGCATAAATCCAGCAACCTGGGAGGATGAAGATGCCGATTGCACCAAGTGGCGATGCTATCAACGGCGTCACCTCATATTGGGCGAAAAGAAGCTCACATAACAAGCAGAAGAGAGGAGAAAACGTCGAAAGCAACATTAGGAAAATAAGCAGCTGAGGGCTGTCACACCAGGGACGCATTCCCATAGTCAGTTATGACTGAGGGCTGCCACATCAGGGACGCATTTCCATAGTCAGTTATGACTGAGAGCTGTCACATCAGGGACGCATTCCCATAGTCAGTTATGACTGAGGGCTGTCACATCAGGGACGCATTCCCATAGTCAGTTATGACTGAGTGCTGTCACATCAGGGACGCATTCCCACAGTCAGTTATGACTGAGGGCTGTCACATCAGGGACGCATTCCCATAGTCAGTTATGACTGAGGGCTGTCACATCAGGGACGCATTCCCATAGTCAGTTATGACTGAGGGCTGTCACATCAGGGACGCATTCCCATAGTCAGTTATGACTGAAGAGGTTATTATTATTATGTGCGAGAAGTGTTACTTTGGCTACCTCAGATCACGTTTTTTTTTTCTTCTTCAGAATTTCGTGAAGATCGTCTATCCATCGCTTTCTCGCGCATTTGTTTGGGCTACATCTGGTGCTGCTGAAGGTTTGTCATAACATTCTATGTAAGAGTCAGAGCCAGTTTGCTTTCTGTCTCTCTGCGTAGTTGATGTATGTATTCTTTCAATCCCGCACAGATCCCCTGGGAGCATAGGGTTTTTAACAAGTCTTCCTGTTCGCTGCCATCCGTTCAAGGGCATTCTATGGGTTTGTTATCTCTTTCATGAAATCCTTAACTGAGGACCGGTCTTCGATGGTTGAGCCGAATTATTTAAAACTAGCAATAACCCGTCAATAATGACGGAAGTAAATCAAAAACTAATATATTTTTTAAAATACTTTTTAATTCAATATAAAATTTCTTTGATGACAACATTTTTTGTGAAAGTGCGTGGATCTGTTTCAAAGAATGTTCCCTGATAAAAAGTGTTTTTAACAAAAACTTTCAAGTTTTCATGATTTGTTCCTCGGGTGAGGGCGACCTGGAGCTGGCCGTGTCCGAAAACAGGTTCAGGAAGGAAAACTCCTGCGTGATCAAAAGATTATCCTTGAGCCTTATTGATCGTCATTGCAAATGCTAAAATCACTGGGAATTGACGACGTCGCATCCTAAATGGCAAACTGCGCTCAGTAACTAAGTAAGTAAGTAAGCCCGTCAGTAAGTAAGTAAGCCCGTCAGTAAGTAAATACGTAAGCCAGTAAGTAAGTAAGCCAGTAAGTAAGTAATCCAGTAAGTAAGTAAGCCAGTAAGTAAGTCAGTAAGCAAGTAAGCCAGTCAGTAAGTAAATTAGTAAGCCAGTCAATATGTAAGTTAGTAAGTAAGCCAGTCAGTAAGTAAGGAAGTAAGAAATCCCGTCAGTAAGTAAGTAAGTAAGTAAGCCAGTGAGTAAGTAAGTAAGCCAGTAAGTAAGTATGTAAGTAAGCCAGTAAGTCAGTCAGTCAGTCAGTCAGTAAGTCAATAAGTAAGTAAGTAAGTAAACCAGTAAGTAAGTCAGTAAGTCCGCCAGTAAGTAAGTAATCCCGTGTGTAAGTAATGAAGTAAGCCAGTCAGTAAGTAAGAAAGCCAGTCAATAAGTAAGTAAGTAGTTAGCCCGTCAGTAAGTAAGTACGTAGGTAAGCCAATCAGTAAGTAAGTAAGTAAGTAGGCCATTCAGTAAGTAAGTAAGCCCGTCAGTAAGTAAGTAAGTAAGCCCGTCAGTAAGTAAGTCAGTCAGTAAGTAAGAAAGCCAGTAAGTAAATATGTAAGTAAGCCAGTCAGTAAGTAAGTAAGCCAGTAAGTAAGTAAGCCAGTAAGTAAGAAAGTAAGTAAGCCAGTAAGTCAGTAAATAAGTAAGCAAGCCAGTAAGTAAGTAAGTAAGTAAGTAAGCCCATCAGTAAGTAAGTAAGCCAGTCAGTAGGTAAGTAAGTAAGCCATTTAGTAAGTAAGCAAGCCCGTCAGTAAGTCAGTAAGCCAGTTAGTAAGTAAGTAAGCCAAGTAGTAAGTAAGTAAGCCAGTTAATACGTAAGTAAGCCATGTAGTAAGTAAGTACGTAAGCCAGTTAATAAGTAAGTGAGCCATTCAGTAAGTAAGCAAGCCAGTAAGTAAGTACGTAAGTCCGTCAGTAAGCGCGTCAGTAAGTAAGTAAGTAAGCCCGTCAGTAGGGCAGTGAGTAAGCCCGTCAGTAAATCAGTAAGTAAGCCAGTCATTAAGTAAGTAAGTAAGCCACTAAGCAAGTAAGTAAGCCAGTCAGTAAGTAAGTAATCCAGCAAGTAAGTAAGCTAGTCAGTCAGTAAGTAAGTAAGCCAGTCAGGAAGTAAGTCAGTAAGTAAGTAAGCCAGTCAGTAGTAAATAAGTAAGTAAGTAAGTTAGCCAGTCATTAAGTAAGTAAGTAAGACAGTCATTAAATCAGTAAGTAAGTAAGTGAATAAGCCAGTCATTAAGCCAGTAAGTAAGTAAGTAAGCTAATTATTGAGTCAGTAAGTAAATAAGTAAGTAAGAAAGCCAGGAAGTAAGTAAGCCAGTCAGTAAGTAAGTAAGTCAGTCAGTAAGTAAGCCAGTTAGTAAGTAAATAAGTAAGCCAGTCAGTAAGTAAGTAAGCCAGTCAGTAAGTCAGTAAGTAAGCCAGTAAGTAAGTAAGTACGCCAGTCAGTAAGTGAGTAAGCCAGTCAGTAAGTAAGTAAGCCAGTCAGTCAGTAAGTATGTAAGTAATCCAGTAAGTAAGTCAGTAAGTAAGTAAGCCCGTCAGTCAGTAAGTAAGCCAGTCAGTAAGTGAGTAAGCCAGTCAGTAAGTAAGTAAGCCCGTCAGTCAGTAAGTAAGCCAGTCAATAAGTAAGTAAGTAAGCCAGTCAGTCAGTAAGCCAGTCAGTCAGTCAGTAAGTAAGAAAGTAAGCCAGTCAGTCAGTAAGTAAGTAAGTAGACATTGAAAGATCTTGAGTAGATAACATATGACAGGAGGACCTGGCAGAAATTAGTTGCAGGTCTATGTTTTAAAGGTAGATAGACTGTATATGTAGTATAGCTGTAGAGCCTATTATATTTGGAAGGCCTCAATAAATTGGTTTCAGGGGTCCCTTACATTGCGCCACTGTCAGATACCCCCCGGGGAACTACACGGAACATTCAACTTAATTACATTCACGTAAAGACGTGATTGAGTTGAGTTGTAGTATATAACAATCTCCGAACTATGCCCAGCAGGTTTGGGAATAGGGGCTGCTACTGAATTGTTCACTTAGTTACTTAGTCCTTCGTCTTCTACCCTGGTGTGTAGAGGTTTGCCAGAGAGAGCGCCATATTATCCTATTGGCTGTCTTCCTCCTGGACTGGTTTTAATCTAGTCCTCGATCCTTCAGAGATTGTCTAATGTTGTCCTTCCAGCAAACTGTGGGTCGTCCTGGAGGTCTGGATCCCTGGCTCTTGGTTTCACATATTTGTCGTGGTAGCCGATCTTCTTCCATTCTGCAGACAAGGACAATCTATCGTAATTGGGACTGTTCTACTTGAATCTGCAGGACCTGGGATTTGAGGCCATGACATATTGTCTAGTTGCGGACCATGTCTCTTCTTGTTAATTCAACCCACCTACCTCGGATAACTCATTTCTGAGGTTTGAAGCTGGCTTTTATGGGCTGTAGTAATTGCCCATGACTCGCATCCATACGTCAAGACTAGAACCTAAGTGGAGCTGTATACAGCCATCTTCGTCTTCTTGCCAATTTCTCTTCTGCTGAAGTATCCTCGATTTATAGCCTGAAAAAGTCTTCCAGTTGATGCCCTTCAGGGATCCAACTCTTCTTTGATGCCTTCCTACCACTCCATGACAACTCCAAATGAATGTGTTTATTATAGAGTAACCTACCTTAGACTAGGGTAGGGCTGCTGGTGGCTTTTGCAGACAAGGGGCACAGCGTCGTACACACTAAATAACAAAACTAAAATATCAACATATCGAAACCGTATGTCATTAGATAAAAAGTGTTGTTCCATTGCCATCGTCTGTCTGAGTTAAAGTTAGCTTTTTCTAACACTAAAACTCCGACTTCCTGACATACATTTATCAAACCAAAAGGTTTTATAATATTTGGACATGCGCCCTAATATAACCGACCAGGTTGAGTAGGACTGTCACAGAATTATTGGGTCGATCTCTTTTCTTCTCCGGCAGTATTTAGTTACTTTTTTCTGTGTACTAAATTTCTGTGGTGACCCTTTTCTTTCTCTACTATCAAGCAAATATATTGTACTTTGAAATCATCTTACACTCCTCTCAGTGATAATTCGTCATAAACCCAAATGGGCCAGTCAGCGACCGAGCGTTGGATTTACCTAAGGCGTGCCGGGCGATAAATTACCCGTCTGTGGACAGATTACAGACACGCACTTATCAGTCAGACACTCCTGAGCGGAAACGTTGTAATAGTACGGGCAGATGTAAGAAGTTATTTGTAAACATTGCCGAGAGAGGATCGGATGTTTTCATTCCATATTTGGGAGACATGACCTCTGCAGTAACGCGCAGAAATTTCCATGAGGAAATAATTTGAATTACCCCACAAAACACGCTTGTTTGAAACGATTGGCAGATACTCGATTGGAGCCCTGTTTAACACCGTAACAAACAAATGCCGGGGAAGACGGGGCAATATAACCTGACACTTCAGTCAGAGTAGAACACTGTGAAAATCTACCTCGCGCCAAGAAGACAACCAGACCTTGCCTGAGTTAAGACTAAGATCAGCTTTCATTTATCGGACCGGACTTGTTCGAAATTCTTGAGGACTTAAGAGCCCAGGAAAACACTAACATTATTAACGAGGAGCACCGGAATATGAGGAAACCGAAACACAAGACAAAGTAGGAACTTATTGTTAAAGTAACAACACCCCAGACCAAGTGTAAGAGGCCTCCACAAGTGCTTTTATTTATCTGAGCCAGCAGTTTGTGAGCCTAAAGTTTGGAGTAAGTTGTACATTTTGGATTCTATATTTTTTCATTATTAACATGTGAACTAATACCTATATATTGACATGTGAAGAGTAATATGTGAAAATTGCTAGTGGATGTCCAAGTCATTTGAGGCTGGCAACCTCAGCTTATAGAATGATGATTTCATGAAGTACCCCTACCAGGGCTGGTGACTGCTTTATTGCGAGTTTCTTATAAAGAACCAACAGCAGAGGTAGTCCCAAGTTCCATATGGAGCAGGAAGGGAATGATGAAAGAAATGATGTGCATACTTGTTATATTATTAACCTTTTCAACCATTGTAAATGTAAAACATATCCACGCTAAATGTAATGAAAGTTTCAACCTATTCAACCAGTGTAAATGTAAAACATATTCACTCTAACTGCAATGAAAGTTTACAACCTTTTCAACCGATGTAAATGTAAACATATTAAAACTATATTGTTCACATTTTCAACTAAAGTTAAATATAAAACTATTGATTTTAAATGTAAAGACAGTTTTTCGCCCACTGGGATTAAGAATAATTCTCAGAGAGGGTAAACATTCTGAAGATAGATGGAATGGTGGAATAGGAAAATTGGGACACATAAGTATGTGTCGGGAAACTCAATACTCAGATGGTATTTGTTTCTCTTTTGCGATACCAGTTGGTGGTACCAGTTGAGAGTACTATTTCTGGAACACGTGAGGGTAAAAGTGGCCTGAAGTCGACGCTATACACAATCATCAGACGGGTCTTTGAGACGCGGGACCAGCTTTGCAGTTACTCCCTGATTCTACTTAGAACGTGCTGCAACTCTTAATCTTGACCAGGGACGTGAGCAATCCAGTCACCTAACTGCGAACAACCAAAACACCAGCGGGAGCAGAAACCTCATTGGCAGCTAAGTAGTCAAATAAAAGCTGCCAAGTGAAACTTCCCCTTATATAACTGTCGTAATTTTTCTCTGAGAGAGTTCTGGTGGATATTGGTCCCTTTAGAGTGTAGAATGATAGTGAAGGCTCTGTGGGAATAAGGATTTAGGAAAGTCAGGTAGTAGATTCACAAGTGCTGGGAAGAGTAAGGACAGTCTCGTTTACGACAATAATTGACTCTCAAAACTACTCCTACCACTCTTCTGAGCAAACAATTGTTTGTCAGTTCCAGTCACTCAGGCGCACTCACCGATTTGGTGATTCTGACGCTCAACGTACATGAATACGGACTACAGTAACAAATATGGGAAATGTTTGATTTGGGCCAGCTGACACCAATGCTAATAAAGTTTTAATACGTTTATTATCATAAAAATCAAGTCACAAATAATTATCAATTTACAGTCAGAAATCAAAGGTTACAGAATACAAATATGACAAAGGGGAGGGGGGTTTTGAGGAGAAGTACCCCATACACCTTTTCCCGCTTGTATTTACTTACAGAAAAGACCCAGTCCCAAAGACAGGGGGGGGGGGTGATGATTTCTTCTGTGGCTAAGTGTGAGGTATGGTGTGGTTTCTAAGATGGGCACAGCTGATGGAGATAACTTTCTTTTGCCGTAATGTTAGAATTACAGAAGACTGAGAGAGGTTCTTCTTCGGGGGGGGGGTGGTGGGGGGGGGGGGGGGGGGGGGGGGGGGGGGGTTGGAGGGGGGGGGGGGTAAAATCCACTGAATATACTTGACAGACAGTGTTCAGGTAAATCTATGTTCTTCTTCACAAAAAAGAGAGCATGAGTAGAATATTGCTACTAGCGACTGTTCTGCTTCCAGTTTTAACGACTTTATGAATTAGTATTTTAAAAGTGTTTCTTGGGTGGCTTTGTTCTCAGTTAAATTCAGAGGAGCGAGACCCGCAACAGGTCGCCACAAGTTTAGCTTTAAAAAAAGTTCATATGTCACTGGAGTAATCGAACTGGGTCGGCAAGGCTCTATATATATTCTATTGCTGCGTAATGGCTGCTTAAATGCTGCCTAATTGCTGGGATGCGAGGTTCGAAAGATCACTCTGGATAAAAATAGAAAAAACATGAAATGCAATGAAATCATATTAAAATCTAACGCGCGATACATTTACAGTTAGACTATTTTCTGCGCTCGCGTCTTTAATTAATAAATCAAGAAAAAAACTCTCCGTGAGGTTAATAATTTTAAAAGCACATCTATCTATACAGAACTAAACTGTATTAAAGTCACAATTCCCTTAACAGTTGTAAAATTAATTTACGCGGCTATTGTATTAGGAAATTAACCCATAGATGTAACATTTAGTTTGCACTGGAACTTTGAAAATGGGTTTATTTAATAAGTTTAAATTTACACCACAATCCAGTGAAATAAAAATGAAATAACTAGGCCACTGATCACTCGAAGCTAAAGTATAAATTACCGTCTGCACAGAAAAGAATTCATTCCAATAGCCAACAATTTAGATGAAATCTAGCAGGAATTTAACTATATGCTAGTGAATCTTAGAATGCTGTCAGAACGAATGATAAAGTTGCCCTTTTCAGATTCTGTATATATCTAACGGGAATGTAAGTTAAATGGGTCGTGTGAAAATTTCGCGCCTCTTCAGATCCCAGGGAAAGTCGAAGTTATTTAGCCGCCATGCTAACCGCGATGGCCTAGCCTCGTTCGCGGTGAGTTTCCTGATTCCTCAGATCGTATCCGCTACGCTGAGCGCTCCGTCTCTCCCGTTCCATAGTCTTTCGGGCAAGCCTGCCGGTTGCCACAGAGGTGCGAAGTCTGCAAGAAGCTTTCTTCTGACCGCTCGTGTCCATCTTGCGAACGGTTCAGTGTTCGCACGGAGATGCTAAATTTCTGCTTCTCTGTTCTGGGGATCGTCTTTGACTGCTTTGATCATAGCCGCTACTCTTCGTTGATGAAAAGTTACAACAATACTGATGTTCAGGGGTTCTAATGTTATGAAAAGCTAAAGTCCCTTTAATCATCCATCAAATCAGGGAAAATTCACTTGTCAAACTAGACGTACGTCACAACAACTCTCCATTAATATCATATGATGATGATCAATTTAATTTTTAATAACTGTTAAAACCTAAGTGATTATTAAATTTGTTATTTATATCTATCCAAATTTAAAGTTTATTTAATCATTTTGAATGTGTTGTATCCGTATGTCTCAATTTATAAATTACACATAACCAGAGCTACTAAATAATAATAGAGGAAATTCTCTGAATTAACTCAGCTGGGGGCCTGAACGAGCTATTATTAGATTACCTAATCCTTCACAAAAGTTGTCGGCAGATCCTAGAGTTAACGTGCTCAGCCAATGCAAACAAAAAAGCCTCCAAATGTCTGAGCAATAGATACTCGTACAAATGTCTGAGCAATAGATACTCGTACAAATGTCTTAGCAATAGATACTCGTACAAATGTCTGAGCAATAGATACTCGTACAAATGTCTGAGCAATAGATACTCGTACAAATGTCTGAGCAATAGATACTCATACAAATGTCTGAGCAATAGATACTCGTACAAATGTCAAGTTAGCTTTATATTAAATACTGCCGCTGGGTAGTGAAGTGTAAGAAACTTGACTATTCGAAATCCACCTTTATGAGGTGGCGGTTTCCAGTTCCATTCCTCGCTGCATTTGCCTTTCCTATCTCAAGTTTGTAATCATCATGTTCTTCGTCATTTCTTCTCGTTCCCCATGGAGCATGGACCAACACTGTAGCTGGTCCCCTTTCAGGAAGCCTGTACTAAGCCTTCACAAGGTTTCTGTAGCCATCTGTTTTACATAATAAGGTTGCCAACCTCATGCCCAACGTTATTTTAGTCGCCGTGTACGACATGCTTGCAGGAGCAGTATTTATTAACGCTATTTCTAAAATAAAACGCAATGAAGCCACTGACTTTGACGTGACAATTCTTATTCAACAAGAGCCGAACAAGTTATACATAGTGTTATTACGTTTTTGCTCAATAACGAAAAAAGGACTCTAACGATTCATTAAGATTTTATTATTTGTGTTACTGATTCTATGACACTACAATAGACGTTTAATTCGGAGGTCAGAGTCATTTTAAAAGCTGAAAATTCTGCAAAATATTTAATTGAATACATCGTTCTCTTGGGAAGATGTGTCAAAGTGCCTAAAATTATAAAAAATTGCTTCCAGAATTACACTATTACAGATTTTTATTGTTTAGTTCACTGCTGTAAATTGGTTTACTTAAGAAACAATCAATCCGTGGAAGAAAGACTCCTGTATAGTTGATGACAGATGGATTCAAGTTTTTATAATTGTTAAATGGTATCAAATTAGCTTCAGTAACTTAGAAATTTAGTTACTTTTTTGCTTTGGCAGGGCTGAGCTCAAATGTGTCAATAAACTGAATTTTCTCCCCGATGTCAAGTGTCTGATGTCACAACAGTCGACAGTATGAATATGTCAGTTGTTGTTGTTTATGATGTCACAACAGTCGACAGTATGAATATGTCAGTTGTTGTTGTTTATGACTGCACAACTTAAAGATTTGACACGTTCAGAATCTGTTTAAAATTTCGTTTGCAACGATATTTAAAAAAGTCAGATTCGTTGTCATCGGGCGTGATGACTTCAACGATCATGTCTTTCTATTCCCCATGGTCTATGGTGTTCTGAATTAGCTATGTCTTTAGTTTCCATTCTCATGATGGTGTCAAACGACATAATATTCTGTCTCTCTTAAGCATGATGTAGAATCTACAATTTTTCTGATGTCATCATTTCACATTCTGTCTCTTCTGGTAACATAAATGGCCTTCTCAGTTGACAGCTTTCTTCAATTTCTATAACCTCTTTTGGTTTTCCAGCCATCCAGTGTCTCAATTTCATCCTTCTTTGCAGCCACATATCTGCTGCCTGTAATTTTCATTCCATCTGTTTAAGATATTCCAGTAAGATATTCCAGACCAGATTCACTCTTCTAAGCAATACCAAAAGACAGGAGGTAAATGAGCTAGTCCTTCAGATATCATAAATCAGTTAAATACAAACAGAAATCCAGATAAGGTATGTTTTTAAAAAAAGTCATCATCATCATCGCCCGTCAGCTCGATAAGGGGACATATTCCTACTTTATGTCCCCAGAGATCTATACGAGCCACACGGCTACTAAAAAACGTAATCCTCCGCATAATTCATTCCCCTATTTTTGGGAGTATCACAGGTATTTCTAGGATGGCAAGTGCAACAACTGCGTTTACTAAGACTGTTGTAATTTTTGTATCCCCCGCTCACTTCTGTGAGATATATAAAATTGACTTGTATATATTGAGTCCCCAGCCGAAGGTAATTCAGCACAGTGTTAATGTTGTTTTCTAGCTCTGCTGTATATAAGTATTTTAGCAACTGAGTCATACGAGTGCACACATTAAATTCAATCAACCAAGCAGTCAACTCCAACTAAGGATATATATATATCAAATACACACAACCAGAGCTACTAAATAATAATAGAGGAAATTCTCTGAATTAACTCAGCTGGGGCCTGAACGAGCTATTATTAGATTACCTAATCCTTCACAAAAGTTGTCGGCAGATCCTAAAGTTAACGTGCTCAGCCAATGCAAACAAAAAAGCCTCCAAATGTCTGAGCAATAGATACTCGTACAAATGTCTGAGCAATAGATACTCGTATATATATATATATATATATATATATATATATATATATATATATATATATATATATATATATATATATATATATATATATATATGTATATATATATATATATATATATATATAGAGAGAGAGAGAGAGAGAAAGAGAGAGAGATTTAGTTATGAAATATGTGATCAACCAGCTGAGGGTACTAATCTCTGGAACAAAGTGATGGTAGAAGTGTCCTAACGTCGAGCTAGACACCATCATCAGAGGGTCTTAGAGACGCGGGACCAGCTTTGCAGTTACTCCCTGATCTTACTTGGAACGTGCTGCGCCTTTAATCTTGTCCAGAGACGTGAGAACTCCAGTGACCTATGTGCACAGAACACAAAAACCCAGTGGGAGCAGAAACTACCATTTGCAGCAAAGTCAAACCTTAAAGCTCCCAAGTGACTTCTTACATAAAACACCATACCATCACGCGATGATGTACTCATAATTTTCTGTTAAAGATTATTCAATTTTGTTAACTGTTTAAACTTAGTTGATTATTAAATCTGTTATTTGTAAACATACAAATTTAACGTTGATTTAACAATTTTGAATGTACTGCATGTTTGTCTCAGTCAATTTACTAAATACACTCTAAACAGAGCTATACCAGAATAATAAGAATTCCACTGAGTAAATCAGGGTGGGGGTTTGAACGAGCTGAAATTAATAATTGCTTAATTCTTCATAAAAGGCGGCGGATCAGATAAAAGTTAACAATTGCCCTGCCAAACGCAGCATTGTTCTTGACTTCTGAAATATCTTATGAAAATTCCCTTGAGATAGAAGCATCATTATCCTTCTATCTACAACTCTGCCAAGTGTAATCGTGTGCGAAGGTAGACACCTTTGAAGGCCCATATTAGATACTCTTGAGTTTTGGCCACTGTTGGACCACTAATGCAAAGCAGGGGAGGCAATTCCCTGACACCTTTATACTGAAGGGCCTTTTCACTCAACTGCGTGAGTGTGAATAAAAGGTCTTACTTCGGTTTGCTCTGAAGCCACACTGGACCTTTTCCATTTGTGGCCCAGCCAGGTGTCTGCTCCAGTATTTTAGAGTAATTATTTTCAGGAATACTAAACAGAGAAATGTCTCTATGATTTCCGCATTGTCGGTTGTCACCCTTGGTGTTATATGATGGCTATGTCCCAATCCTTTGGTATCGTCTTGTGACGCCAGGCTGTCTGTAAGACCCTCATGAGTAATAAGTCGCCTGCGACTCCCATGTACTTAACCATTTCTGGTGTTATACCATCATGCCTTGCTGCTTCGCCCATCTTGATTTTCTCCATTGCTGCCTTCAGTTCTTCCATCTTGATTCCATCTTCATCACTACTGGTTTCCTCTTCTGTGATAGTGGTTTTCATTTCTGATGCTTGACCTTGCTCACAGTCAAGGAGCTCTGAAAAATATTCTTTCCATCTTTCCATCACTTCCTTTGGGGTAGTAAACAATTTGTCTTGTTTTTATAAAATTAAGAGGGCATTGGTTTTCCTTCCTCATGTCCTATAAAGTCTTGTAAAACAATTTCTGGTTTTCTTGAGCACTTTTTTCTAGCTTTTCTCCAAATTCTTTCCAGGATTTCTGTTTTGTTGCTATCACCTTGTTCTTTGCTTCTGTTCTGAGTATCACATATTTTCTGTATTTCTCTGGGGGGTTTTTTCCTGCTGTTTTTAGCTTCTAAGTATTGTTTCCATGCCTTTTTCTTGACTCTTATTTTCTCTTCAACTTTTTCTGTGCACCAAGGTGTACTCTTTCCATTCTGTCCAAGTCGAACTTCACCACATACTTCTGCTGCAGATGTTTTTATGATGTCCTTGAATTTAAGCCACAGCGTTTCAAGGTCATCTGATCGTTCTAGGTTTATCACTGTTGTCACAATAAGCCCCTGATACCTGGTCTTAACGTCTGGCTCTCTTAGCTTGTAAGCATTAATCCTTATCTCTCCTGCTTGATTATTTATTTTCTTGCGTGATGATGAGCAATGCCTAGGCCGAGCAACTCTTTCAGTGTTATTTTAATTGTCTGTAGGTAGTGATCCCCCCTTCCAACCTTTGGCGATCTCCAGACTCTAGCATCCCGCACATACTTGAATGAGCTCTTCCTAACAATGGCATAGTCAATGAATGATTTCACATTCTTGGTTCATATCTCATATCTTGTTGGTTCACAATGTATGTGTGCGTTTATGGGGGAACTTTGTGTTCGTAATGATAAGATTTTGCTCAGTGCAAAATCTAAGGAGTCGCTTTCCATTGTCAATTAGCGTATCTTCTCCATATCGTCCAATAACTCCACTCCATCTAGCATGGTAATTTCCAGCTCTGGCATTGAAATCTTCGAGAAGGATTGTTTCTTCCAGGCTGTCGGCCACTGTCTTTTGAAGCAGCTCAAATAATTCTTCTTTGACGTCTGCTCGCTCATCTTCGTTTGACCCATACATAATGACAAGGTTGCCTATGGTTTCTCCTTTAAGATTGAGCACCATAATGCACTTCGAGACAAAGTTCAATCCTTTGATGTTATTTGTTTGGCTTGTGGCCACAAAACAACTCCCATCCCCTTCATCTCTTTAACTTGTGGGGACTCCACTGTAGAGCAGTATGTTACTATTGAGGTCCACAACTCCGTACCCTTTTTTTCTTAGTTTCCATCAGAGCTAGGACTTCCAATTTTGTTTTCCTCATCTCCCCCACTAGCTCCTCTTCTTTCCCATTAACACTACTACAATTCCATGTTCCGTAAATCGTCGTCCGTAATCCGTGCCAGTTCGTTGCCTTTAAGATCAGTCCGGTTTTCTCTCCGTTGGTTCTTGTAATTGTAGTTTAAGGTAAACAGGTGATTGGCCTGTTGTGCCTTTGCAACGTGGAGGGGCTGCCTCCTTGCAGCCTCCATTCATGCCGCCTTCTTCCTTTTGTTTCAGCCGGGCTTCGGATCGGCCTAGGCGGAGTTAGGCTTTAATCACTCCCTAGCAAATCTGTCGCCTACTGATATATGGTCCTCCTGGTGAGATTGAAAAACTGCGAGAAATACAAATGAGTTCTGTGTATCATATAGTGATTATGATGATTCGTTTCTAAAATATCTGGCACGTCTCGTACCCCCAGAAGTTGGGTCCTGCACCCCAAGGGGGTGCATTCTCCCCCCCCCCCCCCGGGTTAAGAAACATTGTCTTAGAGGAATGTCCCCCCTACAAAATAGTAATTACCAGCAAAAATGCTTACGAAGAAGAATCTTGCAAAAAGATGGGCAGAATAATGATTCGGATAAATGACGTTCTGTCATGCACGGGAGTAACTGTCATGCAAAAAAAAAAAAAAAACACGGAAAAAGTCCTTCCTTAGCAGTATATGCCTAAGATAATCTTAGGGAATACCTGAATACTCGGCCAACTCTCCTTAGAAAATGTTGAGAACCACTGGATTAGGTAATATCTTTGCACGAGAGGGAGCAGGCCGTTGTAAAACTCCAGCCAACAATTTATCATGTTTTTTTTCTCCCTATCTTTCTTTCCTTATCGACTATACAGAAAATTATGAAAATGTGTCTGCAGAGAAAAGTGTGGCATAACTACTGTCAGGACTGAAGAACAAATGAGAGTGATCGAGTGTCACTGGTTTGTCTAATGGATAAAACCTTTGTGTAAATCCGCGTATGCAACAAATAGGTCAGTTATCTCTGTGGGGAACCTTTCCATACATTGGCAGGAGTAGGAGAATCAAGATTCTGTGTTTGATCTATGCGCGGGGCTCATCTGAAAAAGGAATCAAATTTGAAAATCAATACTTGTAGAAATTAGTGTCATGTCTTTGTATTGTTTTGTCATCGACAGGTTTTTGTTTTACATTTCTTTTAAAATTTTACCCAGATCGCTGATGTATTTAAAATTGGCAGATGGGAATTCTTAGACATGTAATTGATAAGGAAAATTCAATAACATTGGCACAATAAAGTTGCGAATACAAAGCTCAAATATTGGTTATGATCATACACTGGGCAGGTCTATTTCAGAACAGTGATATGGTGATCAAAAGAAATCACGTGTAACACAAAAATCGGAATTTTCAATTCAAATGTCAAGTCAGCCATATTGTATGGCTCTGAAACACAGAGAACAACAATAAACTACAACCAAAAAGCTACAGACTTTCATAAATGGGTGCTTGCGTAGAACAGAAGGGTTGAAATGGCATGACAGAGTCACTGATGTGGAACTGATGACAAGAGCCAGACAGTGACAGTAGAACAAGAGATAAGAACAAGACGCCTAAGATGGAGTAAACCTTTTAATAGCGTTACAAGGCAATCCTTGTTCATGAATCCCAAGGGTGAGAGAGGAGGATGGGAGATCAAAGAGAAGACAACTGGATACAGACATTAAGGGGATAAACAAGACCAGGAGGAAAGACCTTGAGATGAAACACGTGACAGGAAGTATTGACACACGTTTGTTGAAGGATGCTCCTTGGTGTAGCTGTTGGGTGGTGATGATGGGTTGCCTTTTAGTAGAGCCAAAATATATATATATACTCGTGACATGAGCGTTCGATTGACAGAGTGATTAGAGCACTGGTATATCACGGTGAAGGTTTCGTTCGAAACACGGTGGTGTCAAGTTCCAGTCTACTCGGCTGTAAATGGGTACCTGACTCTGCTCTTGAGCAGAGGGAAGGAAAGGCAGCGAGGAAGGGAACTTGTCACCCCACCTCTCGAAGCTGGACCTAGTATAGTGAAGGTTCTAATACTTCACCCCCCTACGGCAGTATCTTCTTCTTCTTCGTTCGCCCTGAAAAGGACGGTGGTTGCGTTGTGTCTGTTTACGCCTAAGCTGTGATATCTGCACCTTTCGGTCGACACATCCGACTTCAGCACGGCATTTTTTAGTGACCGGGTTTGCCTTCCCATTGCGATCCGCACTCGCTCAGCCAGACTGCACTGCTGCAGACTGTTTCCAGGACCACCACGTGGAGGTGGAGTGCGGTCTTGACCAGCTCTGGTTCGCTGGTCCTGATGCAAGCAGTACAGCTATGGGTCGCTGACTGCATTCACTATTGCTGCATCTTGGGGTCCCACGGCAGTATCTGATATGGAACTGTTGCGTGCATATTTTGACGCACATATTACAAAAATCGATATGGCTATTTAATATGGAAAAGATATAGACATTCATTCATTTGTGTATGAAAATGCTGTCTATGGTAAAGCTAGATAATCCATGATTGATTTACACTTTTGATTATAGGAGTAATCGTTCTTGATATTAATTCGGCGCATGGATATGGCACTCATGTCCGTACTTATTTGTTAGGGCCAGAAAATAGATTAATTTGCTTATTATGTTTATGGCCTGAATTCATATGTATTACATATTATTAGTACAAGTAGAATCAGTCCTATATTGTATATTTTGGATGGGTAGGCAGGACTATATTCTTGTTATGCCGCTCTAGCGGAAGTATGAGTTGTCTTGACAAGTCGTGATGAGTTCCGATGTACCGTTTACAATGGCGGGTACGCATTTTCTAGGGCTGGTACATTCTTAAGTAAAAATGATTTATGAAGTGGTTTTTCTTCTGTAGGAGATTGTGTCTCTACTAGAGTTTGTGTTAGAGACTCTCCTAATGTACGGTATCATGTATGATTCGGACTCCAGGTAATTCCAGACCCTATTTTTGATGATCTCATGTCGGTTAGACCTAGCTGGAATGTTATGCTTCGCAACGCTAGGGTCATGTTTGTATCGACGAAGATGACGGGCTTCCATACAGCAGTTATGTCTACGTGAAGTAACTGGATTACTGTAGTACTGCATGGAGAAACTTTAGGAAATCATTCATATGCATTTCAAATTAACTTTGGCTTATATATACCCTCCTGTGAGTGAGTGAGCGACAACTCAGGAAGGCGGCCATGTTACATTCCTGTCATCATATTTTTGAATCACTGTCCAAAGAACGGGGCATGTATCTTACTATTCGGACAGTGGCAAGGAGATCTCAATTTTGATAGAAACCCCTTATCGTGGTTTCATAATATTATAGAACCTATGAACATAAAGCAACTTTAGTTACTTACCGATCCGCCTTCACTGACGCGTTTAGTCAGATAGGGGATGCGGCCATAATTTATGATAACATTGGAAGCTATTGATGTACTACCCATTATTTATGAATGTGTCATGACTTGGGATCTACTATGTATGCCTGCAGATTGATGTGTCAACATATACCCATGATTTACTCGTTATGTCCCAGTGTGTGCGTCTAAATAAACTGTGTAAACAAAGATTCCAGCAGTCTGCATTGGTGCCTTGTAGACAAGTGAATGAGTGCTTAGATTGGTCAGAACACGAACAGTCCACCATTCGCGTTAATCACACTCTACACTTCTACTCCATATATACACCATCCTGCGTCGGTTGAATTGACCAAGTTTAGGGCCTGCTCCCCCTGGAGCCTTAGAGGGAAACTACTGCTTACAGTTGCCTTTGCCTTCCCTAACTCAGGACTAGGGTGAGTTACCCATTTACAGCTGGGTAGACTGGAGCATGGCTGATCTCAACAACTCTGTACACTACAATGGACATATACAGTAGTGGCACCACAAACAACAGGCTTCAGTGATTGATAGTGGAGCTTTACAAAAGAAAGAGATCACACCACACACTTTACAGCACTCTACAGGAACTTATCTTGACCTGTTTACTCTTGAAATGTTAAACGTAAAAAAAAACAAAAAACCACATAGGCCTACACAAAAGATGTAAGTATTATTAAAACTAAAAAAAAAAAAAAAAAAAATTAACTTACACAGTGAATCTAATGAGAGACCCGCTGTAACATATTTTCAGCGATTTTGTTGAAATTAGGTCTCAAAGCTGACAACTGAACAGCAATGTCTACTTATCTATTCTGATTTTGTTCAACAATATTTAGCAACCCTACGCTTATACAGGCCCAATTGTTCTCCTCACCACCCGAATTGTGTACAGAGTTCAGTGGATAGAGTGCACGCTCTGTAATTCCACTGCCGCATCCAATATTTAGCCGTTAAGTCCGAACGTCTACACTCCTAACCCTCTTTTTTAAAAATAATAATAGATGTATGGATTTCGTAAATACGTAGCCTATACATCATTTAGAATCTAAATGATTTCGTAATTAACTAATAAATATTTTACGAAAAACTAAGCTCGTTAAAATCCGTCATTTTTGGATGCAACGTCCGAACAAATGACCGAAATCGTTATTTTATCAGTGTCCCCCTCGAGGTACCCCAATTTAAGAACCATGGACTTAAACTAATATATTAACGAGGGGTAGCAAGAACCTGCGGCCCACAGTTTCATAGCCAAAGATGAAGACGGCCATCTTGACTTTCCAGGCCTGACATAACAGAACTTAGTGTAGTTCCTGGGGCTCTAGGATGGAGGCAAACAAGAATATGTTACTGCTCGCTCATGCATGTCGTAATAACGAACGAGGTTGGTCATGGGGCTGGCGGCTTAGTCACACAAAATAAATAAGTATAGACAATCACTGCTGGATGAGTATTTGCTTGCTTTGATGTAGGCTTCCTGCAAGGAATCAGCTGCAGTTTTGGCACTATGCTATGCTTTGTACAGAGCGAACAAAATTATGAAGAGAAGTTATTGAAGTTTTACAGATCTCCTATGTGGCTTATAATGAAACGAAGGTCGCCACTTTAATTCTACATGAAGGCAGTATTTGAGCATCCTATATTGATGAGTATTTTAATAAAGAGGAAGTACAGGGAGTATAATTATAATATTGCCATCGTGAGCTGTCGGTTATCACTACTTCAATGGGTCCGCTTGCCGGCATTGCTAGTATACAGGCCAGACATGTGACGATGAAGCACTGAATATAGGAGACTGACTTAATGTATGTACAAGATGAGTGCCATGAACTTGATGTGATGATTCGTCATTAAATGTAATTTGTCCGTGGACCCAGCCACGAATATTGTTGTGAAGTTTAATGAAGTTAACAAACTGTTTTTGGACACCCACATCGTAAGAAACATCAATCAGCACGATACTCAAGTAAAACTATCAAATCTCCAATGTAACAGTAATCTTCAGACTCATCAATAGACTTGGGTACCATCTGTTCAACAAGCTAAAGATAGGAACTACCGATGAGTCTAGCTGTGGCACCGATAAAATGACTGCTGAACACCTGCTGTAAAGTGCCCAACGTATGAAGAACGGAGAAAGCCCACATGACCGTCATCGGTACCACTCCTGGACAAACTCTATGGAGATGCCGACAACATCAGGCTGTCCACCGCTTTCTGTAAAAAGATTCAAGTTGACGTCTGAAAGTGTACAAAGAAGAAGTATGCAGCGAACATGAAAAGAAAAAGGCATATCAATCTAGCTTCTTCTTCTTCTTCGATCCTTAACCACCGACCGTCAAAGCAGTCAGTGGCCATCACGCCTAGTGGCGTCTTGTAGGGCAACAACAAATTGATTCCACTTTGCACGGTCGGTGGCCATCCTTCGTACAGTGCCCCAACTCTGGTTCATTCTTTGCATCTCAGCCTCCACAGTCCTCCGCCAAGTTGTCTTTGGTCGGCCTCTCTTTCGCTTTCCTTCAGGGGTCCATAGCATAGCTGTTCTTGTGATGGCATCGGGGTCTCTTCTGAGGACATGACCAACCCAGCTCCAGCGTCTGCCAGCTATGATGGTATGCATGTCCTCTTGCTGGTTACGAGTAAGCAGATCTTGGTTGGTGATGGTATTCGGCCAAAAGATTCGGTGAATTTTTCTTAGGCATGTTGTGTGAAAAGAGGACAATTTTGACATTTCCTTCTCTGTGACTCTCCAGCATTCTGCACCATATCAATCTAGCACACACAACATTTTTGTAGACTGATTTGTAGGGTTTTCCTTTGTCAAGACGAAAGCGGCCAAAATTGCTATTGTTTGAAGTTTTAATGGTTAAATGTTTATTTAAAAAAAAAAAAAAAAAACATTGTTCCGATTTCGATTTTAAAAAAAACCTTACAATCTGTCATAATAACTGCATTCACAACAAACATGAACATGTTCTGCTTGGTTCTATAAATAGAAAACACATTCAGACCTAAAAATTAATTCGAAATTTGCGGAACAAGTTAACCATTGTATGGATTGTCCAAACTTATCCAGTAAACGATAATGTCACAACCAATGGCATTTATTGACCCGCGATTTCAGCATTGGTTTCCTACAAAGTGATTCCTGATTAAATGAGGTACCCAATTAAATTCTGATTCAGATATCTCTGCAGTCTCATCTATATTTTTTTTCACGATCTTTCCAACTCTTCCTTATCGATGTTGTCTCAAATTTCCTATCCCTTTTTGTTGTTGTTGTTGGTCGCACTCTTGTTTCTTTGTGTGGATTTTATTTGCTGCGTAATGTTTTCTCATAATATGGCGTGTGGGTGGCCTCTAATTTAGTTATAATGTCGTAATATGGCGAGTGAGTGGGCCTCTAATTTAGTTATAATGTCGTAATATGGCGAGTGAGGGGGCCTCTAATTTAGTTGTAATGTCGTAATATTGCGTGTGAGGGTCCTCTGATTCAATTATAATGTCGTAATATGGCGTGTCGGTGGTCTATTATACAGTTATAATGTCGTAATATGACGTGTAGGTGGCCTCTGATTCAGTTATAATGTCGCAATATGACGTGTGAGTGGCCTCTGATTCAGTTATAATGTAGTAATATGACGTGTGCGTGGCCTCTAATTCAGTTATAATGTCGTAATATGGCGTGTGAGTGGCCTCTGATTCAGTTATAATGTCGTAATATGGTATGTCGGTGCCTCTGACTGAGTTATAATGTAGCTGATGCAACGAAATTATCAATTGTCATACCTTTTTGTGGTATGTAATACTAAAAATCGACAAATATCTCAAAAGACAACAGACACATGTGGTACAAATAGTATGATAAAGTAAAATTCAAAAAAAATCTGCTTTATACCACTTAAACCCCATTCGCGTACCCTCAGAGGTTCTCGTACTACACTTTGGGAAACAGTACCATAGGATATACAGTACCCTCAGAGGTGCTCGTGACACACTTTGTGCAACAGTACCATATGATACACAGTATCCTCAGAGGTGCTCGTGCAAACACTGTGGGAAACATTACCATACGATTTACAGTAACCTCAGAGGTACTCGTACCAAACTGTGGGAAACACTACCATAGGATATATAGAACCCTCATGGTTATTATTTCATTCAATCAATCAATACCATTTAGCTCCCCAAGGAGCATAGGCCTTCAACAAACACATGCCAAGTCTTCCTGTCACGTGCCATCATCTCAAGTTTTCCACGTCATTTTCACATCTGTCTCCCTAGACGAAAACAGGCTAGTTGTTTGCCCAGACTCCTTTCGGCTTTCTCAGCGCTGCTTCATGCGCCCCCGGTCCAGAAGACCTCCTTCTGTCTTGGGTGGTTGTGTTGACTTATATTCTGTTTTTGTCATATTCATTTTGCTTGTTGACGTTTTTATGGTAAAAAAAAAGGGTTATTATATGCTCGGGTCAAATTATACCCGGGTATAGCCTTGTCTATCTCATGTAGTTCCTGGTAGTCTCGGAAGAGGCAAAGAAAGAATAAGGCTACGATACCTTCATGTAAGTCATACAAGGCGACTAACTTGAGGTTGTGAATAAAACTGGCAACCTCAAAATATATATATAAAATTTCTGCAAAAATCTATCTATCTATCTATCTATCTATCTATCTATCTATCTATCTATCTATCTATCTATCTATCTATCTATCTATCTATCTATCTATCTATCTATCTATCTATCTATCTATCTATCTATCTATCTATCTATCTATCTATCTATCTATCTATCTATCTATCTATCTATCTATCTATCTATCTATCTATCTATCTATCTATCTATCTATCTATCTATCTGTCTGTCTGTCTGTCTGTCTGTCTGCCTGTCTGCCTATCTGCCTGCCTGCCTGCCTGCCTGCCTGCCTGTCTATCTATCTATCTATCTATCTATCTATCTATCTATCTATCTATCTATCTATCTATCTATCTATCTATCTATCTATCTATCTATCTATCTATCTATCTATCTATCTATCTATCTATCTATCTATCTATCTATCTATCTATCTATCTATCTATCTATCTATCTATCTATCTATCTACAGCTAACTCAGTCATGTCGTAGGAGGCAACTAATGTGAGTTTGTGCATGGGCCTGGTAACGTCATAATATAAAAAATTTTCAAAAACCACTGCTGCCAAAGCTCATGAATGCGTTGTTCCCGCCTTTTTGCAAGTGGACTCGTTGCAGTGATAGCTCAATTTTTTCATAAGGAGCGAGGAAGAAAATAAGGAAAGATCTTGCAGGACTAGAAGTTACACGTCATTCAAGTTCACCATACAGACGCCATGATGCAGACACATCAAAACCTAACAGTGCTTGGACGTTTTTTATTGGTTCATTTTTGTCGAAATGCGTTAATCACTATAGCAACCAAAATGACCTTACGTACTGGGCATAAATAAAAAAATATAGCTCTAGTGACATGAAATTTCAACTCACAAAGCTCTCAATGGCACTCCAAGGAATACCAAAGCAGTAACCATAATTTTCTGCAACTTTTGGCCAGAATGGCTCGTCACAGGTGGCTCTCAACTATGATTTAATAAATAACATAACTCCAGGCGCCCTGGCATTAGTAATGGCGCCAATAAAAATGTATAATCTACGCTTCTTAGATAATTCTGGAAAATTCTTTAACTTCTGCGAATAGCCCCGGTCAGAGCCGAGTCGTCGAACATGACAAAGAAGAATTGATAAAACTATGTTGCTTGAAATCTTGAGCCATTTTCTGTAGCCAGGGCTGAATTTGTAATTTAATTTCGGGAGATACGTAAGAGGGTTTGTTTCTTGAATGATCGGCTGGATCGAACAAAAGCGCCGTCTACAGAATGATCATGTCAGGTGAAGAGACATATTGGGGAATGAATATTTCGCAATTCATTAAAACAGGGACAAATCTGAATTTAAAAATGAAAAAGGTCTTTGCGTGCTCACGACTTTTTAATTTATCTGATATATCTAAGGAATATTACAGAGCCCCTTCTGTGTTTTATCAAGCCTGGTGAGCAGTACAGAGTTAATTAAATTACATGTATATGGAAAACGTCAAGTCAAATGCAGAGCACATTACATATTAGATGTATAGCAAACCTTACTTACAGTATAATTTTCAGCAAACCTCACGTAAAATGCAAGACCGACTATATTAGTTACATGCAAAAATCATTTACAGTACAGTAATCAGCATTGTTGACTCGAGTTAATCGAGTCGGACTCGAGTCGGGTTTACGTCATCTCAGCGACTCGACTCACGAGTTAGACATTAGCGACTCGACTCCACTCGGGACTTGCCAATTTAGGTAAACCAACCCGCTGTCCTCATTCACAACGCATTGTTACGGACAAACCGGAAATGGTTTTGTTTATAAAAATATCAGAACTACTTTGTGGGCAAACACAACATTTACTTAACTTATCAGACATATTGAACGCTATTCTTAGATGAATATGAAATTCTGAACTTGGTGTCTGATTCTGAACTTGAACAATAACACACGTGCACTATTCCAACCTAATAATCCGGCCCCGGGGGGGGGGGGGGAATACACCTTGCGCCAGACGTTGAAATATTATAGGCGGACAAAAAGCTGGAGTTTAGGTCATTCAACGAATGCGAGCTTTAAGGCTGAGTAAGCGCAGTATTCTACCCATTCCATTACAGGCTAGGGGACAGCACAGTTGAGAAAATAGTATATTGAAAATGTGATCAGTATACTGTAAATTAGTTTTAAAAAAAATACAGATTATTATTTTCATTATTATTTATAGTTATTGATGTGATTATTCAATAAAGTGCAATTGTGGCTATAAATACTTTTAGATAAAAATGAGACTCGATTTGGGACTCGACTTGAAAGCTATTGTTAAGGACTGAACGACTCGATTTTTGAGACTTGATTTGAAAGCTGTTGTCAAGGACTTGAAGCTCGACTTGAGACTTGTACTAAAAAAAACTTGAGACTTGGTAGGATCGATTACATTACAGTGGCGTTGCAAACCTCATTTATAGCACAGTTATCTAGCAAAAAAAAAAAAAGCTTCAATGGCACTCGTCCCAAATAGCGTCTGACAACCAAGCCCAGCTCCCGGCTTTCACGTGTGGCTCAAGTTGAGCCCGGCGGAACTGTTTCCACTGACGCCCTTCACAAACCAGCAGCTTCGGCCAGATAGGACTCGTGATCCTTGGCTGGTAGCCTATCTAGGAGAAGGTAAACTAGCCTTGGGGAAATATTCGTTTACAGGAAAGGCTTCGGGAGTAAACCCTGAGGATAAATCCGGAGTCCCTAAGGCAGTCTAATGTTGATTCGACATTATTCTGGCAACTCCTGCGACGTGGCTGGTACTAAACTGTATTGGCTACTGCCATTCCTTTGAACCTACCGGCTGCGTGGAGAGAGGGAACATTCTGCATGGGCAACAGTTTGATCTCCACATGTGCTCAAGCTCCTCGCCCGGGAGAGGACACTCCAGCTTCTTTCCCAAAGTCAGTTATTATATATTATATTATATTATATCTATCTTTTATCTTATTGATGGTTTCTGTTGTTATCCATGCTTTTTGTTGTCGTTCCCTTTTCCCCAGTAGTTCTTCACATGTCTCATTCCATACTGTTTTGATTTGCGGCCAATAGTCTTCTGTATTCTCTGCATCTTCCAGCTGTTGGGGCACTTGGAATTTGTTGGATATTGTGACCGCAAATTTGTCTCTTATTTCTTGATTTCTTAGATGTCCTACATTAAATTGTTGTCTATAATTTTGCATTGTTGCATATCTCTTGAGTTTCATTTTTACTTTGGCTATCAGAAGGTGGTGATCTGATGCCACATCTGCTCCTCTATATACCTTTACATCCTGCAATGATGATCTAAATTTGTTTATGCACATATGATCAATCTGATTTTCTGTTCTATGGTCTGGTGATATCCATGTTGCCTTGTGTATTCTCTTATGTGGAAACATGCTTCCTCCTATAGCCAGTTGATTTGAAGCACAGAAGTTTGAGAATAGTTCCCCATTTTCATTCATTATTCCTAGCCCCTGTTTTCCCATGACTTCTTCAAAGCCGGTGTTGACTATAAGGAGGGGAAACCTGAGGCCTGTAAACAGCAAATAAATAAACAAACAACACACAAAGGTATTTATATGTTTATACGTTTATAAAATACCAATAAATCTACATTCTGTCCTTTACTTATTCTCATTCTTCTATCATTTACTAGACACAGTATAAGGTCTTTGTCTTGTGTAATCTGGCCTATGCTGTTTAATAGTGACACTGCAGAAATGATTGCGCCTATAATTAGTCTGGGTCGTCCTATGGTACATATTCGGGTCACGTGGGGGGTCGTGCTAGACCTCTGTCGGTGAAGCATTTTTTTTGTAATGCTTAGCTGGCAGAGTGGATAGTGAAAAAACGATATGTGCTAGTCTCTAGTCTTCTACTTCTTTATTCCTCACAGAGTGCCTGATAAAATACCTTTGTGTGTTGTTTGTTTATTTATTTGCTGTTTACAGGTCTCAGGTTTCCCCTCCTTATATGTTCTAACGTGTGTATGATCAGTAACGCCCTTCCTAATAATAATAATAATAATAATAATAGCCCCTTCAGTCATAACTGACTATGGGAATGCGCCCCTGAGGTGACAGCCCTCAGCTGCTTATTTTCCTGGTGCTCCTTTCGACGTTTTCTCCTCACCTCTGCTTCTTGTGTGAGCCTCTCTTCGCCCAATCTGAGGTGGCGAAGTAAATAGCATCGCCACTTAGTGCGATCGGCAGCTTCATCCTCCCATGTTGCTGGATCCATGTCCAGTGCCCTCATATCTCTCTTGCACACATCTTTGAACCTCAGCTGTGGTCGCCCAACTGTTCTCTTGCCATCTGCTAATTGTCCGTAGAAGATATCTTTTGGGATGCGACCATCTTCCATGCGGCGAACATGGCCAAGCCAGCGCCCTTCCTATTTATTTAAATTTAAAGCGACAGACTTCCGTCTCAGTAATAGTAATACCAAAAATGTATATATATATATATATATATATATAAGGATGTCACAGCAGTATATTGCATAAACAAATACATTTTTATGTTTATTTTAAAGTTTCATATTATGGGGAGCTGTATGAAAATATGTGCGTACGTTATACCTAAAAGCCAAACAAAACGGCTTTTTGCTTCTGTAGGTCTCACTTCATTCATCTTTTAATTAATATGTTTTGATATTTATCATCATTTTTTCCATCTGTGGCATGTTTTTTTCTTGCGTCATTCGTTCAATACTATATAAATATATTTACATATTCTTTCTCTAAATCTGGAGCGGAACTAGTCCTCTTTCCAGGCGTGCCAACCGGGTTGCGGATGGTTAAAGAACCTCTAAATATAGGGGTTAGCTGTGAATATTGAATAAATAGCCGTGGAAAAAAAAAAACAGGCATTTCGGGCAGAGAGGACTCGTGATCCTTGGTTGGTAGAATATCTAGGAGAAAGTAAATCTCTGATCACTACCTTGCGGGAATACTATATACGGGAAAGGCTTCGGGAGTAAACCCTGAGGATAAATCCGGATTCGGAGTCCCTATGGTAGTCTAATGTTGATTTGACATTATTCCTGCGACGTGGCAAGTACCAAACTGGATGGCTACTGCCGTTCCTTTGGACTTACCGGCTGCTTGGAGAGGGAGGGACGTGCTGCATGGGCAACAGCTTGATCTCCATATCTGCCCAAGTTCGCACCATGGAACAAGCCGAAAGGAACATCAAGAACAAAAGCAACTGAGGGCTATACCTCAGGGGTGCATTCCCATAGTCAGACATGACTGAAGGGGCTACTATACCATACCATACTCTCTCTAAACAAACAGCACATGTATTTATATGTGCCACAGAAAGTTAAAGTAGTTGCCAAAATCGACATCTTCTGCCCACAGTCATCTTCTGGGCTGTCTTGGACAAAAACATGCTACATTTTGTAGGTCGACTGTTGCGCAGGAATGTCGCAACGTATTCTGTGTACTTTATATTTTTCTTATGCAAAGGGAAATAACTCGTGTAATTGTATGTCACTTTTACTTACAACAGTTTTGGTTTCTTGTTGGCGTTCGGTTGCCGATAAGTTTGTTTGAGCGATCTTAAGTCATGTCCATATATGGAGCGATCTTAAGTCATGTCCATGTATGGAGCGCTCGGGCCCACTTTTCTTGATAACATTTGGCAACTTGCAATGTTCCGGATTCCTATCCTTTTAAGGCTCGATCGAGAAGGTACTATCTTCGTATATTATCTGAACTGTATTCGAATCGCGCGTTTCTGCGCATGTCTAAAGTTTTTGGTTGTTGGCTGAACGGGTTTCCGCCCGGGCAGTCTGGAGCAGTCTGTGGCAGATTCGTTCGAGAGCAAGACGCCTGTTTTGCCAGCGTCTGTGCTTATTCTATCAGGAAATGGAGTCCTCTATACATTGTTTGTTCCTTTGAGATGATATCTCTCTTGTGATTCGAAGCGCCTGGAGGCGTGTGAGTTATGTGGTTTATTTCCTGAAGAAAAGGTAATGACATTTTGAATAACATTATCGCCATCTTTCGAGATTGACATTGTTTGTAGCCTGCTTATTGAAGAGTCTACGTTATGAGAAGTTTCTCAGCTCACGAATCACGTACATTGTTATGCATCTGGTTGATGCATGTCCTAAGGACTATTTACTTGTTGAACTCTGCTGCTCGATCTAGGTTTGATACCTTTGTTGACTAAAGGAACTTTGAGGACATTGTTATGTACTTCAGAAGATATGCTTGTCTTGCTGAGGTCAGATAAAGGAGAGTGGATTTGATCTCCTACGGATATCTTCCGACTATTATGGAAAGGGATGGAGGTTTCCCCTGACTACATGTACAGCTGGTTATGATGTACTGATATTCATATGATTGACCATTATTATGATGCTGTCTGCTATCCAGTGTTGTGCTGACTATGTTAATGTAATGATGACTGTTCTACCGTACACGTAATGTATCTGCATATTAATGTCTATGCACCTCGTCATTGTGGCGTCCACAATACATTATGAAAACGTCACTTGCTGTTTAAAGATTCCTTGACTTTTTACGTTATAAGTCGATGTGACGTCCCTGTTTGAAACTGTAGCTGTTGAACTCCACACTCACATCATTCATACATACCAGACTAAAGACACCATATTATTACGCCTTTATCATCCCTGGTGTCTGAGGGTGATACACCACGCTTCAAGTGCCAGCATTACCTTACCTTTGGCAAGTAGAAGAAATATGACACCCTCAACCTTGTGTGGCAAATAATAATCCACGGAACATTTATCCAACAACGTAAATACCACGCTGCAACATATTTGCTACGCAACATCGACACTTGAATTCGTTACGATGAAGTATTCATCAACACAATTTCCCATTTCGCTCCACACGGAGCATGGAACCACAATTGCAGTTTGTCCCTTTGAGGTATGCCTGCACTAAAACATTCATGTACTCTTGCAGGGGTAGTTTTCGTAGTATTTGTTTTAAATGATGACGCTGCCAGCCAAATGCACATATCTTATATTAGTGGCCTTATATGACATGCCTGAGTCTCTTCAGAGGCACATGGGATCGACCAAACATCATTCGTTCATTTATTAACCTTCAGCCCCCTAAGGAGCATATATCTTGCGCATCCATGCCAAGTCCTCTTGTCCTGTGCCATCCGCACAAAGTCTTTCCATGTCTTCGCTACCCTTTCATTAATGACTCCAGCTCTCTCTACCATGTGTTTATTTTGGTCTCGTTCTACCTCTTCTATAGTCTGGCGCTCTCTCTTCCAAACCTCTACACCTCACGGTAGAAGGGGAACGACTAAGTAAGTAAGTCTACCTCTTCTACCCTGTGATTTATAGAACAAGGACTGTATTGTAATGTGATCATCAAGTTATCTCAGTGTGTGTACTATCCATCTCCAGCATCTTCTTCTCATCTCTTGTTCCACAGGCCCTTGTCTGGTTCTTGTCATTAGTTCCACGTTAGTGATCTTGTCATACCATTGTGACCCTTCTATTTAACACGAGAACCCTTGTATGAAAACCTGGAACTTCTTGATTGTTGTTCTTGCTCTTCTGTATCTGTCACAGCCATACAATAAGACTGACTTTGTCATTTAAATAGACAATTCTAATTTTTGTGTTGGACTTGATTTATTTTCACTGCCATATTATTTCTCAATGCAATGAAAGTTCCTCTTGCCTTGTGTATTCTTATATTGATGTCACTGTCTGTCCCTCCAACGTTTCTATACTGCTGCCACTATATATGTATGATTTTGATATCATGTCTGTCCCTCCGGCTTTGTCTATATTGTTGCCAAGATATTTGTATGATCCTACATCTTGTAGGTATATTCGACTAAATATAGGAATGTACTTGTACTGAAGCATGTATACACTGCTTAGACAGCGCAGACTACGCTGGCTTGGCCATGTCTGCCGCATGGAAGATGGTCGCATCCCGAAAGATATCTTCTACGGACAACTGGCAGATGGCAAAAGAACAGTTGGGCGACCACAGCTGAGATTCAAAGATGTGTGCTACAGAGACACGAGAGCACTGGACATAAATTCAGCAACCTGGGAGAATGAGGCTGCCGATCGCGTCAAGTGGCGATGCTATCTACGGCGCCACCTCAGATTGGGCGAGAAGAGGCTCACACAACAAGCAGAATAGAGGAGAAAACGTCGAAAGGAGCACCAGGAAAATAAGCAGCTGAGGGCTGTCACCTCAGTGGCGCATTCCCATAGTCAGTTATGACTGAAGGTGCTATTATTATTATTATACTTGTACTGGTTAAAATTATAATTTCATGCAAGAACAAGAAAATAAAGAAGAAAATAATTAAAAGAAGAATAAAGAAGAGAATAAGAAAGAAAAGAAATAAGACTTTAGTAGAAAATAAAATTAAATATAATTTTTATAAAAAGAGCCAAGGGAAGAAAAATCGATAAAAATCGACTGCCAGGGCGCGAAACAGCTTAGTGTGACAGACATCTGAATAAATTAATTGACAGTCCAGAAGACAGGTCGACATCAGAGCAACTTTAAGAGCAGTTGCCACCTTAACGCTTCTCACACTTTTCAAAAGAGAGCAAGACCCGACAGATGAACATGTATTTAAGTACGGATCACCAGAACCAGGGATGTAACATGACGTTATAAATGGGCATAGCCTTTAATACACTTCTGCGCGTAAAATAAAAACTTATTGACATAAACGGTGTCTCGGGGTGTGAGGTAATTATTATTTTTCTTCCTTCTTTCTTTCTTCTTCTTCTTCCTTTTTCATTTCTTTCTTGATTTTTCGTCTTCTTCTTGTTGAAAAACCATGCCTTGTAGATTAGGTGATCATGTCTCTCCACCACTTTCTGTCTACAGTTCTATTGATTAATTCTGTTGTTGACATCTTTCCATGCCATAACGTCAAACTGTCCAGAATTTTCTCTCTTTGTCGTCCTCTGTCTCTTTTTCCTTTAACCATCCCTGTTGTCACCATATACTCCAGCTTTCTTCTTCTCATAACATGCCCAAAGACAGTAAACTTATTCCTTCTAACATGAGATATAATCTTCCATAAGGATATCACTTCTAATGAAAGTCTGTAGTGTAGGTAGAAGTTTTAGTTTTTCCTTTTTTAAATTTCCTACTTGATTATTTCTACCATATCCAAATAGGCCTAAAAGTCGTGCGTTAAATTTCTACTCTACAAGATGCTAATGATATGTGCAAGAGTGAACACAATCATATTGCGCACCGCCATACATGGCTGCTCGGTCACTGCCCACCACTGCGAGCGCTAACATCGCCCGCAAAGCTAAAATAAAAAATAAAAATAAAACTTTTAAACACAGGCTTTTATTGCACTAAAAAGCCACAAATAATTTTGTGGCCTGCTTCAAGACATCCTCATTTCTCATTTTAGCGGCCCATTGTATTTTTAACATTCTTCTGTAAAACAACATCACTTTGGCCTCGATACGTTTCCTACTCGTTTACTAATTGTCTGTGACTCACTTCCGTATACCAGGATTGGCTCTATATAACTCTGAAGAACTCCCTCAATTATGTGAGAAAATCAGACGTGAGAAAATATTTCCATTGGTCGTAAAGCTCTAACAAACTCTGTTTCTTCACAGCGTTCAACTTCTCATAATATTCACCAACATCGTTTCTCTTTTCTTTCCCTATGGAGCATGCAGCTGACACAACAGCTAGCCTTTTACCTTACTCACGTCTTTCTACATTCATTCATACATTTATAAATTCATGACGTCATTTCTCTAATTCATTGATTAATGAATTAAAGCCTACATTAAAACCTACATTAACGCATTCATGCGGTCTTGCAGCTGTGGTTTCTTTAGCTATTTGCTTCACATGATGAGGTCTTGCCAGCCCCCACACACAACCTGATATTAGTAGCCTCTGGCGGTACTCCTGAGGGAGGAGTTGTTCTATTCTTTCTTTGCCTCCTTAAAGACACTCGGGAACAACCAGGGGCTTCTTCTCTCATTCATTCATTCAGTAATTCATCACTCATTCATTCATTCATTCATTCAGTAATTCATCACTCATTACCCTTCGGTTCCCCCAGAAGTATAAGCGTTCAACAAACTCATGCTGTTATAATACGTTCTTCACCTGAAATAGACGGGGTCTAAAAAACAGATGAAACTTGACTGGCTGGGTGTCTAATCACAAGGAGAAAACAAGACGGTTGACCAACGCTGACCACTATGCATGCCCAAATGTCAACATCCGGGTGTGGTGGAGTTAAAATTATGAAAAATATATATATAAAATGAGCCGAAGGGGCTATTTACACGGACACGTTTTTGCATTGCGAAAACACGACACATATCAAGTCCTTCTGTTGTGTACCATCAACGCACGGTCTTCCATATCTTTCTCACGACTTTCGTTTATGTGTCCAGTTCTCTTCTCAATTTTATGTTCAGTACAGCTCTATCTCTCTTTCCCTGGTGATTCTAAAACAGAGACTGTCTAAAACGATTGATTTTGTTTGACTGTTATTCATTGGCTTTCCTGTATTTCAGACTTCTTTATTTCATTCGTCGCTTTTTTTCACGATCTTTCTTTTATATAGTTTTGCGTTTCTACTTCCGTATTTTTATGACGTCACTTTTATTCATCGATGTGGGACAATTGTTCATTGTTTGGCCGATTCTTTCAGCGGAGAGTCTTATAGCAGGACTTTCTATTCTTTTTTCTTCTTTTGATTTTCGTTGATTGTTGAATTTCTTGTATTTATTAATTATTTTTGGTTTTGTAGTTTTGTAGTTGCTCTTCATCTGTGTTTATATATATTACGTATTTGTAGCCTATAATCTATATTTCTTGTCCTTGTTGCCTGTTTATAATTGTGGCTTACGAAGGGTAAAACCCGAAACGTCCCTTGTTTCCTGTGCACTGTTTATTTGTACTACAACTACTTCAATACCGTTTTATTTGTTTATATATATATATATATATATATATATATATATATATATATATATATATATATATATATATATATATATATATATATATATATATATATATATATACATATATACATATATATATATATATATATATATATATATATATATACATATATACATATATATATATATCTCCAGTTTTACAGCAGCCCTTTAATTTATTTACTGTTTGAAACGGATCAGTAGGATGCTGAGGGGGTCAAAATAATAATGAGGATGTTGATGATATTGCCTTACTCACGACTTTCTACATTCATTCATACATTTATAAATTCATGACGTCATTTCACTAATTCATTTGATTGACTTGTTCATTAATTCTAAACTACACCAGTGATAAAATTTAGCACAAGTGTAAGCAGCACTTATGTTACATTGAATCACACGGGAAAAGTGTCAATGTTTCTGTCAATCAATCCACTTCAGGGCAAAAAAGTACTCTCTCTCTCTCTCTCTCTCTCTCTCTCTCTCTCTCTCTCTCTCTCTCTCTCTCTCTCTCTCTCTCTCTCTCTCTCTCTCTCTCTCTCTCTCTCTCTCTCTCTCTCTCTCTCTCTCTCTCTCTCTCTCTCTCTCTCTCTACCTCTCTCTCTATCTCTACTTCTCTCTCTACCCTCTCTCTCTATCTCTACCTCTCTCTACCTCTCTCTCTACCTCTCTCTCTATCTCTCTCTACCTCTCTCTACCTCTCTCTACCTCTCTCTCTACCTCTCTCTACCTCTCTCTATCTCTCTCTACCTCTCTCTCTATCTCTCTCTACCTCTCTCTCTACCTCTCTCTCTATCTCTCTCTACCTCTCTCTCTCTCTACCTCTCTCTCTACCTCTCTCTCTCTACCTCTCTCTCAACCACCGTCAGGTCTCCAAGGAGCATCGACCTTCAACAAATTGATGCCAAGTCTTCCTTGCCCCTGCCACCAGCTCAAGGTCATGCTATGTTTATATAACACAATAAAACCAAAAGGTCTTTTCTTATTTCGACACCTGTCTAACAATAACCGACTTACCTGTATCTAGGCTTCACCAAAAAGAGGCAACGTTTTATTATTATTATTTATTAAACCTTTCCATGTATTCCTTATCCCATCTTTATCTGACTCTAGCTCTCTTCTCCATGTCTTATGGAGACCCTCTACCTTTTTTAAAAAAATAAAATTTTGCCTCGTTTTGGCGAGGCGCGTCCCGTTCAACCTAGTCGGTTATATTAGGGCGCATGTCCAAATATAACAGACCTTTAGGTCTGGTAAATAATCTGTTATCTCCCTCTAACTCTCTTGCTTGGGCATTCCAGAACAAGGACTAAACTGATTCAAATTAAAAAAAAAAAAGAACCCAGTTTGTTAAAATAAAATTAGAAGACATGTACATGTTCATTGAATTCTTTGACCATCTGACACACTTCTCGCATCTGTCCAGTAGACAAAAGATCTACTTGACAAGAAAGAGAGACTTTTTCAAATGTCATCAAGCATCAACTTCTAGTTGCAGATTTCTGTGAGATGCCACATTAAAAAGAAGAACAAAAACAAAACCAGAAGCAGTTATTTATGACTCCACTTCTAGCACTGTTACAAAAAACCTAAACAGTTCCATCATAGATTGGGGATGGCTACCGGTGAATCTGTCTCCAGGCGGCACCGGTCGACGGGGCGGAAAAGACAGGAATGCCGGGAAGGTATTTTGATAGCCTATGCTTCATGGCGAGCTGACAGGTAATGATGAAGATGATTTATTGGTGAGTTAATGCTCAGTCTAAAGCTCTGATTTATGTGACAACTTACGTATGTTCGGAAAGCGAACAGTCAGTCAGGGATTAAGTGTATCTCAAATTTTAGTCCATAGTCCATCCAGTGGAGGGGTTCCCAACCGGTGTTTCACGGTACCCTAGGGTTCCGCGAGAGGTCAGTAGGGGTTCCGAGAGAAATCGTGGTTGAAAACAAAAATGAACGTCGTTTTTTTTTTTTAGCTTTGCACGCCGGGCGATGTTAGTGACCGAGCAGCCCCGTATGGCAGTGCGCAATATAACCGTGTTCACTCTTCCACATATCATTAGCATCTTATAGAGTAGACATCGGGAGCCGCGCTGGTGTAATGGCTTCGGCGTTGTACTGGCGACCAGGTGTTCATGGTTCAAACCCGGGCGTCGGCGTTTGAAGAAATGTTTACGGCCGGAAATATGACTGAATAGCCTGAACGGCTCCTGTGATAAACCCTCTGTGGATGGGAAGGAGCGAAGCTCCTGACCGGGTTGGAAGGAAAGTCCTCAGGTTCCCCAGCCTCGCAATGACATGTCATTGGGCCGAAGGGCTGAAAGCCCAAGTGCTGCTGGTTAAGGAAAAGAAAAAAAAAATAGAGTAGACATTTATGGCACGACTTTTAGGCCTATTTGGATAAGGTAAAAATAATCAAGTAGGAAATTTAAAAAAGGAAAATCTTAAACTGACTTTCATTAGAGTTGATTTCCTTTGTGGGGAAGGGGAAACATAAAAAAAATAGCAGGCTTATAAGTTATCCAAACTAAACAAATCCACAGAAACAATTATGTCTACTCAAAGATATTATATTGTTCACAGATATAGTGAACACAAAAATAAATTCTGATTTCCAGCACAGGCACAAGTGACCTCCATCGTTATACATTTATAATAAAAGTTGCAAGCCTCCATGAAGGCCGCCCTCCTCCTTTTTCAGCCGGGCTTGGGACACCAACCCTTGGTTAATATTTTCATATTTATTTATCTCCAACTCATTCTGTCCTCTTCTATTTCCAGTCCCCACTAATATTACGTTTGGGTAGTTTATTGTTCAGTTTCGTTTTTTTTTAGTTTCGTAGTATGTATTGTATACATCCGGTGGTGACAGTCATTTCCTTTTCCGGGCACGTGTAGCAAAGTTTGATTTGCTGGGGAGGTTATGATGGTATCCTAAAAGAATGAAATCCGTGTCTGTATTAACCGTGTGAGGTCAAGCACATGTAGGCCCCTGACTCTATAAATGATGATGATGAATTATGTGCAGGGAACCTAACGCTACCTCCCTAGATCTCATACGATCACTATTTTGGCTCTAGTGTCTGGTGTATGATGTACCTTGTGTCTAGGGGAAAAATGAAATGATGGTACACAACACAAAAACACTTTAATTTTCTATGAGGAAGTGAATAAAACCAGTGGTTAAGTTTTTCTTTAAAATGAATGTTTTTTTCTGTACAATTTAATCTACCTGTCCAGCCATATCTTTTGGACAGGTCTTTGAAAATGAGGACAAGATAGTTTACAGAAAAGATCAACTAAAAATGTGTGGACAATTTGCCCAATAACTATAAAGCCAATATATATCTTTCCTGTGGGAATGTTCACAGCTTACACTTTATTCATCTAAGAGGGAGAGTCACTGTGTATGAGGGGCTGTAGTTTCATCACACCCCATAAACTTCCTGAGTATGATTTTGAAATACCAGAGTTTATTCAAAACGAAAGTGTCAGATATACCCAGATGCTTCACACATCACCTGGGATTCCTTGTAGAATGATAATACAGTATGAAGTTGCAGAAAATCTCGATCTCTCAAAATGCCCAAGCTCCTCCCGTTATCTTTTGACAGCATAAATGAATGGTCGGAGACTTGATGGCTTTATTCTCACTCAGCAGGTTTCCTGTTATCGGCTGGCAACAGGAAATAAAACCTCTGCAACAAAAGGACAACCTGGCCTTTTATATCTGATCACTTACTATATTTATTATTTTCCTACGGTGATATGGGGTCAGCCTCGCGTGCATTACAGGTGCACTCGCCCCTAATTTTACTTGACTCCCACCTTGCTGTGACCACACCTCAGGTCCCTATGGCCGATACGCCACTGTACGTTTACATAGTTTTCCTCAATAAAATAATGTGGAGTAACCACATTTCCTTTGGTATGATTTTCTCTTCTTTTTTTTTTTTTAAAATAAATGCTTCAGGCATGTTAAACAGTGTTCATGGAACACAGAGGCTTACTAATATTCTAATGCAATAATATGAAAACACAATCATGACAACATACATCAGTTAGATACAGTTCAATGTGAGGACTCAACAATGTCTGTTCCCGGCACGTCCTTCACTTTTCCCAATAGCAGTATCTAACTTTGGCAGTGGGATTAAACATATTAATTCATAAAGCATTCTTACCACAAATTTCAAGAAATATAAACAAATGACGCTGACTTGCAAAGAAGTGGCCTCAGTTTCTTCTGCACTGTCCAGACTGTGAATACTTCTTTATTTAATTTTAAAAATAACACTGCTGATCTCAGCGTATTTGAATGAAAAGTTTTGTTCAAATGGCAATGAATAGTGAAAGCCTTTTGCTAATATTTATTAGCACTGGCCAATCGAAAGCTTGCGACTACCAGAATTCAAATGTAGTTTTTGAAAAACAAAAATAATTCCAAACAAAATCTGCGTCTGGTAGTCGATTGGCCAGCCTGCTTTAGTTATGCCAATACAAAAAGATGCTTCGTTTTGGATTACATTTCCTACCGCTCCCCTTTCCCCCTATACTCTTGTTACCCAAGCGAATTTGAATTTACCTCAATACCTCTTTTCTAAGCTGCCGTCCCTACTAACGTTATGAAAAAACAAGCAGGAACAACAGTCCGCAGACATTTAGCATTTTATCAATAATTTGGCCAATACTTGGACTACCATATTATTTAAAACATACTCTTGCTCAGTGGACTCTAAGCTATACTATCATATGATTTTTATGGTCAGTTTCATTATGGTTTAGATTTTCAATTTTGTCACCGGCAATCGTCAAATAAAAATTTTACACAAGACGGCCATCTTTTCCCCCTTCATCTCTCGCTAGCATGTATTTTCAAATAACTACTTGTTTTAGTGACGTCAGAAATACTACCGCGAGGAGGAAATAAAATTGTCTGCGTGTTTGCCTCTGTTGGCTTTTTCACAGCGTGTATATATGCAAGGCACAACGTGTCAAGCGAAGCGGGGTTTTGCGTGGCGAGGTAAGAATTTGCGTTAATTATAACTGTTGTCTCGTGTTACACTACCAAATTTGTAAGGATTACTACTAATTACACGCGTTAAAGTCAAAATATTACGTTAATTCAGACAGTAGTTTGGCGGCACACTTCCGCAAAATCGTTAATTGTAAGTCTTGCCGCAGTCTCTATCAGATCGGGCAAATGTTAAAAATGTACGTCACAAGGAAAGCGAGTAGGTTTAAACGGCGGGGTCCGTTCTAAGCCTGTCCACGGCACAAAATTCAGCGCTATGCTGGCGTGTGAGAAGATCACAGTCAGACACAATCGGGCGGGTTTATTTATTATCATTTTATGACTAAAATCTTACTAAAATGAGCGATTATTCTCGCAGATTTTACTACAGCACGCCAGTCCGTTTGCTCGATTCCTTCAGGGAAGTACCTAGGTTTAATTTTTAATTTGTATATTTAATTAGGTTCTTATGTGTCCTATCTAGCTTTCACTTTCTTTCCTTTCCCTGACGAAGGCCTTGTGGTCGTAACGTTGGCGATTTTCTTTGTCTTTTGTCCTCGTAAGACGAATTACCATTTTTCGATTTTTTTTCCCACACCCATCCATTCCTCTCTACTCAAAAGAGCACTGCTAATTTTTATTGAATTATTTTATTTACAACTTACTGATCACGTTAGAGTACCGTGAGCTGTAGATATATTTATTTTATGCAGGAGTTCCCTGAGACCTGCAAATTATTTCAAGGGTACCTCCAGGATAAAAAGTTTGAGAACCGCTGATAAAGTGTAACGAAGACGTGAGTATTTCCTGCGGACAACTTTAAAAACGTGTTTGGTGTACAAATAATTGAAATTATACAAACAGTTAGTACGGCTTTTGCGCACGGCTGTTTGCCAGCGATCTTTTAGTTATTTCCCCTTTTAACCCGACCGCGCTATTTATAGCCCACTTGACAGAGGTCACGTGGTCAACTTCCTTATGGGAAAAACATGTGGCGATGTTTACTTTTGATAGCGCTTAATTAATGCTTTTAGGCTACTTTATTATTATAAATACCGGCTTTAATTTTGCGTAAAGCTAGACTAGAAATGTTAGAGTAAATTTTAGAACAAGAACAAACATTTTATCACAATTAGAACAGAAGATATAATAGTCTGAAATAGTGTAAAATTTACGTTTTTTTTTAAATATTTTGTTATGGTTTGTTTATAATGCAATTTTCACTAAATAGGTCACAATCAACATGCATAACAAATTACAGAAATCAAAAGTAGAAAACCTGCAGAAAATGGATATCAAAGTTTTGTTTTGGTTTCATGCGTCAAACATTAATTATTGAAACATTAAATTGCAAGTCCACATTTATTACCTTAAAATAACACAACCAATTATCCCCAAAAACATGAGAGCTAACAATTATCTCAATCATACATCACGATGGTCATGTAAAAATGAGTATGGTCATGAGTAAAACGAAATGTTCAATTTAATAGATAAATAGGTGTATTTATTAATTACATCTATTAAATGATTTCCACACTCTGTTAATTCTGTCATTCTCAAGCAACAACTGCCATAATTTGCTCTAGCCCCAAAATTTCGCTCAATTATCATTCACACTTCCTTTTTTTATAGGATGAATCTGTACATTCACAGATGGAGAAATTTGTAACAAATGAGTTTCCATTATAAATTTTAATTGTGAAGTTATATTTTTAATACCGCTGGCGCGTCTTTCAATTTTCAATCTTCTCTGTTTTCTCTCCTGTGCCCACGTAAGACCTACTGTTTCCTTCATGGCTATTGCTAATTATTTGGAGATTCTAACTCTACTTTCAATGCCTGCTTTCCTGCAAATTTCCTGACGTGACGTTTCTGAACAGCGTTGTAGTTCATGTGCCTGCTGCCGGTCTAATGAATCAGTTGATGCTCCAGCAATATGCTTTCTAACAGTGTGGAGCAATTGAGATCGCTTACGTTTTGTTGGCGTTCTGGTGACTGATGTTTCTCTTCTATGTTTAATTAGTTTTTGTAGTACAATAGGCTGTCCTCTGGTTTTGCATTAAATGATATTACTTTTTGCTGTTTCTAGTTTTTTTCTAACAATGGATGTGAATAGGGGTTCTTCCTTTTGTGTTAGTGGTTGTGAAGGTGGCTTAGCAAGTAACTGTTGTACTGTGATGTCGCTTTTGAAGACAGGCGAGGTGGATGTACTTGTCGTATGTATAACTGACTTGGTAGGTGTAGATGTGGCAACAAAAACTGGCATGCTAGGGTGAGTAGTGTTATCCACCTCCAAATGAATAATGGTATCGCCTTTAATGTGAGCTGGCACATCAACCTCCAGTTGAACAATATCATCACTAATGTGGGCAGGCACATCAACCTCCTACTGTACAGAGCTATCCTGACTACAGCTAATTGACTGACTACAAACTAACTGACTGACTACAGCAAAATGACTGACTAGACATGGAGGGGTCAGAAAGAACATCACAGGAAATAGAGCAGCTTTTTGTTTTTAAAACACCAAAAGATGTCTTTGCAACATAATTGCAAAGTTGACATTCACTTATAGTTAAATTATGGTTTTAGTCTTTCCAGATGTGCTGACTGTTTTCCGATAGTAACTTGGCTGTTTCAAGACACTTCTCATTATGCCTCCTTTTTGAGTTTTGTATTCGTAAGTAACACTTCTTACAAAATATAGTCGAATGCTGTGTGGGTTTATCATCTGATACGTTAATTCCAAACACAAAGAACAGATCATTAACGTAATTAGAACAGTTCAGTGCTTTCTGAATTGAACGTGTTGTTTTGGAAGTTAATGCTCTCTTGCCACAGGCTCTGCACAGTGCACTGGCACAATTCATATGATGCAAAACAGTATGTTCCATTTCGTTGTTATGTAGTATAGTTTACTTGTGTATGTATAAAGATAGAGGAATATTTGGGACTATCAAGTCTAACACCAGGATGTAGAATGCTTTATCTGTGAGTGAAAGAAGATATACAAACAGTTACTTAGAATTCTTTGGCAGCCGTCGTGTGCACAGGATTGTCTACCAAAGAACACTAATGGAACAGTCCTTATCTCACACACAATTAAAAAAAAAAATTCATATTATAAATACAAGATTAACAAGACTTGAAAGATAGAACAATGTATGTGGAAGTAATCTATCTATAGATTTACATGTTTTCTGACGCTTATATACGTAGCTAAATATCATTATAAATGAATGAAAATGCAAAAACAGATGGTGCTTTACAAAAAGTTATTTTTGTACAACCTTATTTAAGATTTGTGAGTATCAGGAATGCGTTTACAGTAATTTAAATGCTATAAAATCTGGTGACAATATGCTTGTTCTTGTAATGCCAAACTCACAAAATTGACTACCACACATTCTCAAGATATGAAACCAAAAAAAAAAAAGTATGTGGAAATAATCTTTAGCTTCCCTTCGAGAAGTCTTTATAATTATAAACTCAAACGAATGGGCCGATTTTTAGATATTAAATTAATAAAACAGAAAGGAGTAAGACAAGGCTGTACCCTTTCCCCTTACCTGTTTAACATTTATGCCGAGAATATCATGAGAAACGTAAGAGATGACCAAGAACATACAGAGTTTGACTCATTTAACATCGGCGGGTACCAGATCCCGGAAATCAGATATGCTGACGACACAGTCCTCCTATCGACCAACCCAAAAGGACTTGAACAATTACTTCTGTCCACCAAAAAACACAGCGAGGCCCAGAATCTATACCTAAACACCAAGAAGACCAAAGTATTGACAACAGACAAAGTAAAGACCAAACCAGAAATTGAAATTGATAACGAAGAACTGGAAAGTGTCAATGAATTCGAATACTTAGGATCAATCATTAACAGCTCTGGCGACTGTGCAGTAGAAATTAAAAGAAGACTTGCAATTGCTTCACATAAGCTAATACAGATGAAAAACCTATGGCAAGGCACAAGCAAAGAAACAAAGTTACAACTGATCAGAGCATGTATATTCCCAGTAGCAACATACGCCTGCGAGACTTGGACACTCAATAAAACAGTTGCAAAAAAGATTACATCATTCGAAATGAAATGCTACAGAAGGATGTTGAGAATACCCTGGACAGAAAAAAAGACCAACAGAGAAGTACTGCACTCACTAAACGTACAGGAACATTGGCTCCTAAATACCATCGCAATAAGGAAGCTGAAATTTTTCGGTCATATAAAAAGACATAATAGTCTGGAAAAAACAGTGATGGAAGGCATGGTCCCTGGAAAAAGGGGAAGGGGTCGACCTAGACGACGGTGGACCCAGGACATCACAGAGAGTCTGAACTTGTCTTTGGCTGATGCAGGTCGACTTGCCCAGAATCGTGATGCGTTCAGAGCAGCTGTAATGGAGACAACGTTCTGGAAAGAATATGTCACATGATGAAATTAATAAAAAGATTACTTATTTTATGAATTTCCTCAAATGATGACGCTGTTTTCAAAAGTCTGTAACTCCGTCAAAACTAATTTCAAACAAATAAAAATGCAATCAAAAATAGAACAGAGAACAAAGTTATAGTACACAAAAGAAATTTAGCGCTATGTTTATCCAGAACGAGTGTGTAATGATTTATATTTTACAGATTTTACACACACAACAGCTGATTTTCCCCGCCAAAAACTTAAATAGTCTTTTACGGTGAACACGAAAATTTTATACCCGGTGTCAGAATTCCGGTGTGCAAAACTATTGGCTTGATTTTCACGAGTTAACAGTCGTAGCGCCGTTACTGTAGCATTGTCTTTGTGCCACTGTTACTGTAGCATTGTTACTGTAGCATTGTCTCTACAGCATTGTTACTTTAGCATTGTCTCTGTAATGCTGATGCTGCTGCAATGTCTCTGTAGCACTGTTACTGTATCAGTCTCTGTATTCTCTGTAGCACTGCTACTCTGGCATTGATACTGTAGCACTATCTCCGTAGCACTGTTACTGTAGCATTGTCTCTGTAGCTGTGTTACGGCAACATTGTCTCTGTAGAACTGTTACTGTAGCATTGGTATCGTAGCATTGTCTCTGTAGCTCTGTAACTGTAACACGGTTACTGTAGCAATGTCTCTGTGGCACTTTTATTGTAGCACTGTCTATATAGCACTGTTACTGTAGCATTGTCTCTGTATCATTTTTATTGTAGCACTGTCTATATAGCACTGGTACTGTTGCATTGTCTCTGTAGCATTTTTTATTGTAGCACTGTTTATATAGCACTGGTACTGTAGTATTGTCTCTGTAGCATTTTTATTGTAGCACTGTCTATATAGCACTGGTACTGCAGCATTGTCTCTGTAGCATTTTTATTGTAGCACTGTCTATATAGCACTGGTACTGTAGCATTGTCTCTGAAGCACTGTTCCTGGAGCACTACTACTGTAGCACTCTTATTGTAGCACTGTTATGTAACACTAATAAAGTAGCACTGTCAATGTAGCACTTCTACTGTAGCACTGTTCCGGTGGCACTACTTCTGTATCGCTGTTACTGGAGCACTATTATGTAATACTGTTAATGTAGCACTGCCAATGTAACACTGCGACAGTAGCGCTGTTACTGCAGTACTTTTATGCAACACTGTTCCTGTAACACTGCTCCTGTAGCCCTGTTGATGTAGCACTGTTTATCTAATATTGCTACCGTAGCACTTTTGGTGTATGTCAGAAATATGTAAACTAGCTTTAGAGCAGCGACAGGCAACTCAGGGGCTGCGAGAATCTACTTTAAACACCGAGATCTATCATGATAAAATCAATGCCTTTTTTCAGGTTTAAGAATATTTGGAATTTGGCATAAGTGCAGTGTATATGTAGTAACTTTTACCAATGTAACTTTTACCGACGTAACTTTTACCGGTGAAACTTTTACCGGTGAAACTTTTACCGACGTAACTTTTACCGATGAAACTTTTACCGGTGTAACTTTTACCGGTGAATCTTTTACCGATGCAACTTTTACCGGTGAATCTTTTACCGATGTAACTTTTACCGATGTAACTTTTACCGAGGTAACTTTTAGCGATATAACCTTTACCGATGTAACTTTTACCGGAGAATCTTTTACCGATGTAACTTTTACCGGTGAATCTTTTACCGATGTAACTTTTACCGGTGAATCTTTTACCGATGTAGCTTTTATCGGGGAATCTTTTACCGATGTAGCTTTTAACGGGAAATCTTTTACCGATGTAACTTTTACCGGTGTAACTTTTACCAATATAACCTTTACCGATGTAACTTTTACCGATGTAACTTTTACCGATGTAACTTTTACCGATGTAACTTTTACCGATGTAACTTTTACCGATGTAACTTTTACCGATGTAACTTTTACCTATGTAAATGTTACCGGTGTAACTTTTACCAGTACAACCTTTACCGATATAACTTTTGCCGGTGTCTTTTCCCGATGCAATGTTTACCGATATAACTTTTACCGATGTAACTTTTACCGGTTCAACTTTTACTAGTGTAACTTTTACCGGTATAACTTTTACCGATGTAACTTTTACCGGTTCAACTTTTACTAGTGTAACTTTTACCGGTGTAACTTTTACCGGTGTAACTTTTACCAATGTAACTTTTACCGATGTAACTTTTACCCGTGTAACTTTTACTGGTGTAACTTTTACCACTCGTCTTCCACTCGCATGAAGTTGACGAGAAAAGTGAGTTTTTGTAAGTCAGTTCGTGAGTTTTCACTGGAACCGAGGAAAAAAGTATCGTTAACATGCGGGGTGCCGTGCTTTTAAATCGGCAACAGAGAGCTGGTCCTTAATTTCTCTAGCTTAGCGAACTCTGCTGCTCATCTTTGGAATTGCCTTCCACATAACCTAAGAAACAACCTCAGTCCCTATTCATACGATCATAGACTTTTTGAATACTTTCTGAATTCTGATTACATGCCCCCCTAATCGGATTATCTTTTCTTATAACATCAACTGTAGGTTCTAATGACTGTCACAGAGAGTTTTATGATCTATACATTTTCTATATTCTCTTCTTTTTTCTACCCGTGTCCTCTATTTTATTATCACTCTTTATCCTTTTCCTGTGTTTTTCGCATTCTTACGTTTGCGACTATAACATTACTTTTTTCCCATTCAAACTTTCGCCTGGTTTCGTTTTTTCATTTAGAAACGCAGTAGATTACCTAACGTGTCAGTCCCTTGCACGAGATAATTTTAGGTGGGATGTCAGTCTATCAGACATGATGAGCAGACAAATTTTCTACATTTGCAGCTGTCACGAGAGTTTTTCGTCAGGCTAGCTCCCGGCGAAGTGTGAAATTGCCCTCTGCAGTGGAGACGGGTCGTCTGACATTCGCATCGGACATGAGCGCTCACTGTCCGATAGTTAGACGGAGGTGTGAATCGCGCCAGCCATGCTCGCTCAGAGCAGACAGAGTGTCTGGCATTTCGCCTCTGACACGCGCGCTCACGGTCAGAGAGTTAGACGGAGGTGTGAAGACGCACTGGTGGCAGTTACGGCATGCGTCTAAGCTAACGTAGGTGTTAGGAGAGGGAAGAGATCGGGTTTTTGGAAATAGTAAGAGCCTTTGTCTGGTTTAAGATATTAACCAGAGTTTGAAACTTGATTTCACTCATTCTCCATTTGCAGTAGACGTGGTCACTTCGTTCTAGATACTTAAACTTATAAGTGAAAACTCATAGTTTCGTTGTGATACCGTAGTTCTGTGTTGAGGTAAATATTATATTTAATGTATCTAGATTTTGCGAGTGATTAAGTGTTAAATCGCCTATTTTATCCTACTAGTTTCTTTTGTGCAGAGTGATTAATTTATAAGTCTGTTATATTCTCTAGTCGACGAGTTACAGTAGAAAAACAGAATAAATTATAATTTCTAGCTTAAAATCAAGTAGCTATAATGAATTTAATTTAACTGCTAAATAATCAGACGAGAATAATTTTTCTAAACTAACGTATAAATGCTAGATGCCTCATGAGTGTTGACGGAATACGTATGTATTCCTAATTCATGATGATTGATTTATATATATATATATATAACGTATTTCACGGGAAAGTTTAAACGTCAAGTCAAGCTCTACGTGTTACCGTATATTTTACGGCCACCACGAATGTTATGTCCTTTTTTATGTGACCACAAATGTTAAGGTGGGATTTACGTATGATATGTAGGAACGTAACAATCTCCTTGCTGTGTACTGTTGTAGTCCGTCCGACCTGGGCCAAGCAGCTTTGTTATGCATGAATAGCTCACCAGGTGTTGAGGCGCTGAAAGGGTGTCATGTTGACATTCGAACATCAGCCATTTCTTGTATGTAAGGTACTCGAAGCAATATGGTTGACAAGTGAGGTGGGTGTGTAGAGACACGAATGCGTATAGGATCTTTGAAATGTAAACAAGGCACCCACTCACTCACATGCAGTAGTCAGTAATTGTAGAAAACTGCTGGAACTTTCAACCATTTAATTACGTGACACAGTGACATCATCAGGTACAGTCAAATGGACGAGAATCAAGACACATCATGTATATTGGATATGACTGGCAAAACATCTGGTAAATAAAGCATGAACCACTCATCTATAAGGACGTTATCGACAATGGTCTGTCCTGGAACAACTGTTCATAGGTGGTAATAATTAATAACATCGAACATCATCATTTCCATATAGGTATGATGCTAATAACGCTGGCTTGACAACCCATTATTTTCCTACTGTAACTCAGGGCCCCCCTGACTGAACGCGTCAGGTAGTCCTTAAACAAATATAGTTGCTTAATATGGAAGTCTGTGAACTTGATAATACAATCAAGACTTTATCTGGCTTCACCTTTCAGGTACTTCTTCTTCTGCTCAAAGCTATAGGCCGTAATGACGGGCCTTATAATGGTTGATAAACAACTGTACATTTTTCCATAGGCATGTATTATCTATCATGCTGAAACGTACCGCTATCCTGCGGGTTTCATAACAATATATGGTTATAGTGCTTCTATACAATACTTCAACGAATAGATTTAACTGGCTACGTCAAGCACACATAATGGACTCTGGATCACAAGAACTGTGAGCGCTACTCACAGGTTCATACTAAATGTTCTGCAAACTTTGCGTAACAATAAAGTAATTTTACCTTGGACAGAATTCCAAACACTACACAAATAACACCTGTCGTCATCCCAGACGAACAGAATAACTCTGGGGAAATCACTAATATGACAAGACTATCTTTTCCCCAGATAATGCAGAAGAAGAACAATGGACATCTTCGTCCGGCAGAAAACCAGCTCATAACTCACAGACGGAAGTCTGTTCGGTTCGCGCTAAAAGCTAGCGCATGCGTAGACAGAACAGATTTGAGAACAGTTAACTATCCCGTCTTAAGAAAGAATAAACACAGGGAAGGTAACCCCTAATCAACCTGTGTCAGGGAGTTAACATACAGTTCTGTACCTTCGATTATCAAAAATATAAAATAGATTTACATCTTCTGGAACCGACAAAAATGACGGTAACAGACTACCACCCCCTCCGGATAAAAAAAAAATGATACTTTTTTTTTTGGAAATACATCAATGAGCGAGATGCAACAAGCTCATAACGCATGAATGATGCGCCGATGAAAGGATCAATAAATATAATGACATAATGTCAGACCCAATCAACGCACAATAGCGCGTCTAGTGAGAACAAAAGTTCACCTCACAAAATAAGAGAAAATATTTTCTCCAAGTAAAATAAATCAGGGAGGTACCATCAAATAAACATCTGGCGATGCTAACAAAAATCACATACATATAAAAAAATTGCAATGTTATAGTAATGCGAATGATAACATATCTTTCAAAGTCATACAAACATATCTATAAAAGTATCATGTTATATAATGACTATCATCTAATGGATGGACATAATCAACATTTGTAAAGTTATTCTATATACATGTGACAATTCAAGTGTATACTCTAACAAAATAGAAGATGACATCCACAAAGTATCAATCAATTCTGTATGTCGTAGATCATGTAAGCAGCATCGTCATGATTCTCAAAAGCACTCCGTACCTGGTACTAGTTTGCGCTGAGAACAATATAAATAACACAATTAGCAACATGCTATAATGTACTATAATTACTAATACATGTTACATGTGGCCGCATTAATTTTTTTGACCTTTATATTATGTCAACTCAACCTTCTCCATTACACTAAAGGTGGTAATAGAGAAAGAAAACAATTAATTTACCACTCTAAGTTGACAACAAATGTGTTAATATATATAGGTATAGTGAAGAGACATATGTCTAGCAGTGTATCAGGAAAAGCTAGGACACAAGACTTAAGTGGACTCACGTGGGCATCTAGACAGTATGTCTGCCATCACATTATCCAGACCACGGATAGCTCGCACCGTGAAATGAAAAGGTTGAAGAGCAATAACATATCGAGTAGATCTCGAGCTCTTCAAATTCTTACACTGAATAGCTGTAAGGGCTTTTTGGTCTGTTTCCACAATGAAATGCGCACCAAGAAGGAATCTTTGTAACTTAAGGATTGACCAAACCATAGCCAACAACTCACGGTCTAAAACCGAGTAATTCCTTTCTGACGCATTCAGTTTCCTAGAAATATACATTACAGGATGCAGAGTTCCTGAATACTCTTGCATTAGTGCCGCTCCGATCCCTGTGGATGAGGCGTCACTACGAAGAACAAAAGTCTTATCAGCAATAGGTAGTCTTAAGATAGGTGGGGATGAGAACAAATTCTTAATCTGATCCAATGAAGCTTGACATTCTTGAGACCAGCGCACCATGTTAGGAGACCCTTTCTTCAATAGGGTTGATAGTGGTGCCATGATAGAGGATAGATTCTTAATGAATCTTCCGTAGAATTGTATTAATCCCAAAAGACTACGTACTTATTTCTTTGTTTTGGGCACAGAGATATTTAATATCTTAGAAATGTTTGGTCCTCTGTCCTCAATAGACCATGACCAACTCGATGACCCAGGAAAGAAATTTCGCTAAACCCAACAAAGGTTTTAGAGGGTTTCGCAGTCAAATTATGCTCGCGTAGAGTTGACAGTAATTCATTTAACCCCAAATAGTGATCTTCCCAAGTATTACTGAAAAGACAGATGTCATCTAAGTATGCAATGACATCTGAACGATATGAGAGAATTCGACGCATCATGCGTACGAAAGTAGCCGGGGCGTTCATAAGCCCGAAAGGCATAAAATTCCACTGAAACAAACCCCTAGGTGTTGAGAAAGCAGTGAAAGGTTTGGCGTGTTCAGTTAACGGAACTTGCCAATAGCTTTTTGACAAGTCAAGCTTAGTAAAGAATCGAGAGTTAGAAAGTCTAATAAGTAGATCTTCTAACAAAGGCATAGGTTCAGCATCGAACTTCGTAACTTGGTTTAATTTGCGATAATCTACGCAAAGGCGTATGTTATTGTCTTTCTTTCGAACAATAACCATGGACGAAGAGTATGCTGAGGTGGATGGTTCAGTTATCTTCAATTGTATCATTTCATCCAATTCTTTCTCGACTTGTGCTTGAAAATGAATAGGAATAGGGTATGGTCTTACCCTGATCGGAGTATGATCAGTAAGTATAATGTCATGCTCAATGACATGTATGTGTCCAGGAATGTCGGTAAGGACATCCTGAAATACTTGTAGCGTAGAAGATATTTGTCGCTGTTCTTCAAAAGACAAATTAGAAGAAACAGTAACGTTTCTCCATGATTCCGTAGAAGTAAGTGGAATCACAGGAAGAGGTAGGTTAACATCTGAAAAAGTAGTTTCCTCATCCTGTATAACCGACAGGGATGAGATATGACCTTGTTAGACTGGAGAATCGTCCGTCGCCTGAAAAATAGGCTGCAAATAGTCTGGTCGCTCATGATATTCCGTAAGCATATTTATATGGAAGGTTTTATGCCTTCCATCAATATCGACAACATAGTCGACATCGGAAATCTTCGAGACTATAGTATATGGACCTTTCCATGTAATAAGCAGTCTGTTCTCCCTAGAAGGAAGTAAAACAAACGCTTTGTCTCCAGGACAAAGTTGACGTAGGCGTCTCTTCTTATTAGCAAATAGCCTTGCCTTTTCCTTAGCAAATTCGGATGATGAAGTTGCTAGCTTGCATGCTTCAATAATTTTCTTTCTGAGAGCAATGACATAATCATATAAAGATTGTGTGTCATTGTCGATATTATCAGCAGTTATAAGATCATGCAGCAAAGACATAGGACCGCGCGGTCGCGCGCCAAAGACAAGTTCAAAAGGAGAAAATCCTGTATGTTCTTTGGGGACCTCCCTATAGGCAAAGAGAGCCGCGGGTAGGACTCTGTCCCAATCCTGAGGATGATCCTCAGTTATCTTCCCCAGTAAGTTCTTGAGTGTCCTATTAAGACGCTCAACTAACCCATTAGACATTAGGTGATAAATACTACTCAGAGATCTCTTAATGTGCAGAGTAGACATTACCTGCGACATTGTCTCTGATATCAATTGTGTGCCATGGTCTGACAATATTTCCCCAGGAAAACCTAAACGAGAAAATATAAGCCAAAGAGCGTCTGTGATATCAGCAGTGAAAATGCTCTTAAGAGGAATAGCCTCTGGCCAACGCGTGCACATATCAACGCACGTAAGGATAAATTGATGTCCCCTGGCCGATTTAGTCTTAAAAGGGCCAATGATATCTATGGCCATCTTCTGAAACGGCCGGATGGGAATGTCTGCAGCCTGAATAGGCGCAGCATGCCGTGGACCTCTAGACTTTACCTCTTGACATATTTTGCAAGATCGGCAATAAATTCGTATGTCTTTATTGACAAATGGCCAAAAGAAAGATCCCAGAACTCTCGACTTAGTTCGGGAAAACCCATGTGTCCAGCACACTGAGAATCGTGTGCATGTTGAAGAATTAAAGCTCTCATACTTTTGGGCACGAGAATTTGAGAATTCATAGTCGCGTCTGAGTGTTGTACCATACGCACTAGTATACCATTCTTCATAGTGATGTATGATTTGCGATTTGTATTCTGATTCGGATCACCTTTTTTAGCGAGAAGAAAGAATTTCTTTAAAGAAGGATCTTTTTCTTGCAGTTTCACAAACGAGTCATGCGAAATCTCCAAGTGATCATCTTGGCTAACTACTTCATTAACTTCAGTAGATGAAGTTTGAGGAATAAGAGCTTGTGCTCTTGTTACCACAGCATTGGCTGTTTGCATATTCTGTTCTTCCCAGGCAGCAATTTGTTGCGGGGTGCATTCCTTAACCCCGTGAATACGCCCGATTATAAGATCCGCAATAGGATTAGGTAGAAGACACGCGTGGACATCTCCCGTAAAGAAAGGAGTAGCAATGTGAATAATAGCGGTCGAGTACTTTTCAACTGTGCCACCAAATGTTACACATTTAACTATTTTTCCTGTGGCACAGCGAGGATCTATAAGCGATTGCTTAACCCCAGTAGTAGTGCACCCAGAATCAAATAGTAATGAGACTGAGTTACCATCCACGAGACCTCTATGCAAGATAAGCGATCCTCTCCCGACATGCGCAATTGCAGCAGGGAGAGCGGGCAGAAGGTGACCACAACTTTAAGTAGTTACCGTGGTTGGTTCAAATAATGTTGAGCATTGGGTGCATTTAGATGCTCTCCCAAAGTCAAAAGCTGCACAAGTGACAGCATTAGAATTTTTATTCTCGTTCACCTGATTATTGACACCATGAGACTCTTGTTGTACCGAGTTTCCCTGGTGATGTGATCTCTTCTTTTTGTACTGAGATCTACCACGATTATTATTCCCTCTGAAATTATCATAGTTTGATCTACCGTGATTATTATTTCCTCTGAAATTATCATAGTTTGATCTACCTTGACCACCGCTCTGGTTCGAATCCCAGTTTCCATAATCACTATTGTCATTACCCCAATGATCATAATGTTTACCTGTTTGGTTACGATGCCCCCGCGAAGGATAGCCTTGAAAGTGTCTATAGTGACTACCTCTCCGCAAGTTTCCATAATTATAGGACCCGAAATGACGAGGACTATCAGATCGCCTCCAGTTCTATGAAGAAGACCCATTATGTGATGGGTTACCCTGATTCTGATCATAATTACGATTGCTCTTCTTATTGAAGTTGTGTTGAGCACCTTGGAATTTATTCATAAAGTTAGGGCCATATGGTGCTGCAGAAGCAACCGGCAATTCTTCTTTCACCCTAGCATTGCTAACAGTAGCATGGGGATGTGCAGTTAAATACTGGCAACAGTATTCTTCCATGTCTTTTATGTCTTTAGGTTTACGCTCATGAATAAAAGCAAGGAAAGACTCATTAACAGATGACATAACTTTATCTCGAAGTAATAAGTCCATAAGGGCTTCATATGTTTTTTTCTGTTTTAGACAGCTCAATCCAACGTGTGAATGTAAGACGGATCTTAGTAATAAAGTCAGAGAACTCTACTCCAGTTTCTGTTAGCATTGTCTTAAAACGAAGACGATAATCTTCTTCTTTTAATTGATATCTCTTAAGTAATGTTGCCCTGACAACATCATAATTAGTTCTAACAGTTTCCTCTACTGCCATTACAGTACTCAATGGTTCACCTGAAAGTAACCCCATCAGTTGTTCGACATATTGTTCCTTATCTACCTTATGCGCTACGCATGTTAATTGGAATCTATCCAGGTAGAAGGTTATGTCGTCCTTTAGAGGGTTGAAAGGAGGTAATTTAACCTTGTAAGTATTCTCCTTTATCTTACCCGAAGTTGATTGAGGAGCACTCATATTCATCACCTTTAATTTCTCCAACTCCAAAGCTAATAGTTTTTCCTCATGTTCCATTTGTGCTTTCCTTTCCTCAGAAGCAGCTTGAAGTTTTCTCTCCTCAGCAGCAGCTTGAAGTTTTCTCTCCTCAGCAGCAGCTTGAAATTTCCTCTCTTCAGCAGCAGCAGCAGCAGCTTCTCTGTCTAATCTTTTATTTTCAGCTTCAGCAGCAGCTTGAAGTTTTCTCTCTTCAGCTTCTCTTTGTTGCTGTATTCTTCTATCTTCAGCTTCTCTGTCCAACTGCATTTGCATCCTTTTCTCTTCAGCCTTCTGTGCCTTGGCATATTGAGCAAGTGCAAACTCTTCCAATTTGTCACCAGTTTTGCCAAGGGATTTCCCTTGCTCAATAAAGACATCTAATGTAGACATCCTGTCTAATAATATGAGATTACACCTGAAAAATTGAACAAATTACCTTATCCCAACCTCAATGGGAGTCAAGTCTGTAATCCTAGACTTGTATACTCACTTCACTTTATTCTATCCCAATCTCCGTGGGAGACAAGTCTTTTAATCAAAACTTGTATGATCACCTTGTTTCCTTATAATAATATGATCATAAATAACCTCTATCTGAAAAGTGTATAATATCAACAATAATAGTCCATGACCAAGTATATATATTGACTGTGTATGATAAACAAGTAGACGAAAACAATACAAAGACAAGAATGTATAACAACCGAAAACGTTCGCAGAAGTCAAATGATAAATAAAGCTTAACTAAATCGAATGTTGTAAAAAATTACAATGATAACTGCGAAAATCAAAACAAATCACAACACTATTATAAACAAAAAGGGTGTATACAAATAAATGAAAGGACGGAGAGGCGTACAGATACAAACAAAACAAATCGAAAATCAAAGAATGGAAAAAAATAACGAAAACGACACTAACACATCTCGACACAGCTAAGAAAAAATGAAAAGTAGCAACAAGCGTCGCTCGCAATTCCCGCTGTGGGAAATATGCGCCGTCCCTATAGAAAACACTCTCGATAGAACCTCTGTTTACGTGGTATCTTCTAACGGAGTCACCTGCCCAACCAGCCCGCGAAACACACACTAACGTAGCATGTAAACAAAGAACATGTAAACAAAGAATGCATTAATAAAGTGTGTTGAAAGAAGGCTCAGTTATTCATAATATAACAGTACCAAGTTTCAAAAAATAACCGCCACTTATCTTAGATATAATCCTGGCCTTAGTCAACAATGATGTTTGACAATATACAGCAATGCGAGGAAGCTCCACCGTTGACAATTACAGTGATGAGAATTGTCACAACAGCTGAACTTGAATGTAAACACGAGTCGTGATCGTTCACAATGAAGGTCATCGACGAGTTTCAAACTGTTGAAGGTGTGTTGCTGTTATGTGTTGAACAGTATAAATGAGCTTGTCCAGTTTCCAATGTGTAGTTCATCATCAAATAATGTTCTCACTCCGTCCAATGAACAGCTTTAGACCCACTGATCTGGCCTGCCACAAATGTTAGCCAGTTTTTTTTACGGCCACCACGAATGTTATGTCCTTTTTTATGTGACCACAAATGTTAAGGTGGGATTTACGTATGATATGTAGGAACGTAACAATCTCCTTGCTGTGTACTGTTGTAGTCCGTCCGACCTGGGCCAAGCAGCTTTGTTATGCATGAATAGCTCACCAAGCGTTGAGGCGCTGAAAGGGTGTCATGTTGACATTCGAACATCAGACATTTCTTGTATGTAAGGTACTCGAAGATTGTATGGTTGACAAGTGAGGTGGGTGTGTAGAGACACGAATGCGTATAGGATCTTTGAAATGTAAACAAGGCACCCACTCACTAACATGCAGTAGTCAGTAATTGTAGAAAACTGCTGGAACTTTCAACCATTTAATTACGTGACACAGTGACATCATCAGGTACAGTCAAATGGACGAGAATCAAGACACATCATGTATATTGGATATGACTGGCAAAACATCTGGTAAATAAAGCTTGAACCTCTCATCTATAAGGACGTTATCGACAATGGTCTGTCCTGTAACAACTGTTCATAGGTGGTAATAATTAATAACATCGAACATCATCAGTTCCGTATAGCTCATAGGTATGATGCTAATAACGCTGGCTTGACAACCCATTCTTTTCCTACTGTAACTCAGGGCCCCCCTGACTGAACGCGTCAGGTAGTCCTTAAACAAATATAGTTGCTTAATATGGAAGTCTGTGAACTTGATAATACAATCAAGACTTTATCTGGCTTCACCTTTCAGGTACTTCTTCTTCTGCTCAAAGTTATAGGCCGTAATGACGGGCCTTATAATGGTTGATAAACAACTGTACATTTTTCCATAGGCATGTATTATCTTTCATGCTGAAACGTACCGCCATCCTGCGGGTTTCATAACAATATATGGTTATTGTGCTTCTATACAGTACTTCAACGAATAGACCTAACTGGCTACGTCAAGCACACATAATGGACTCTGGATCACAAGAACTGTGAGCGCTACTCACAGGTTCATACTAAATGTTCTGCAAACTTTGCGTAATAATAAAGTAATTTTACCTTGGACAGAATTCCAAACACTACACAAATAACACCTGTCGTCATCCCAGACGAACAGAATAACTCTGGGGAAATCACTAATATGACAAGACTATCTTTTCCCCAGATAATGCAGAAGAAGAACAACGGACATCTTCGTCCGGCAGAAAACCAGCTCATAACTCACAGACGGAAGTCTGTTCGGTTCGCGCTAAAAGGTAGCGCATGCGTAGACAGAACAGATTTGAGAACAGTTAACTATCCCGTCTTAAGAAAGAATAAACACAGGGAAGGTAACCCATAATCAACCTGTGTCAGGGAGTTAACATACAGTTCTGTACCTTCGATTATCAAAAATATAAAATAGATTTACATCTTCTGGAACCGACAAAAATGACGGTAACATACGCTTGCAGTTCAAAATGTAAGTTATATTGAGTATAATATGTAAAATATTTCATATGTGTTTTTTTTCTTTATTCAGTGAATACTGGCGTAACCCAAACTTTGCCGGCGTTTAGTACAGAGACAAACCTGTGAGAAACATAAATATTTTATATCTTTAACCGCGTGGGTTTTTTCAAGTAACACCTGTCTGACAGGGCGTGTGCCTTCAGAGATAGACAGAGTACCAATCCCACTAACGGGTTTTTTAAAAGAATAAATGCTTATACTGGGCCTTTGAGCCAGATCATATTTCTTCACAAACTCTAATGTACATGCTGCCTTGTGGCGAGAATAATTACAGAAAAAACTTTAACTTTTCCGACATTGTTGACAAAGTGTGTGGTGAACCAAGACTATTTGTTGAGAGAAATTGTCCACCGGTCATCTTCCTACTTAAGGGAAACCTCGTGTTCTGACACTGTGTGCCCGCTGAAACCCTAACTCTTACCTCGTGAATAAGTGACATTAACTTAAATCTGTAAAGAAAGAACGATCGTCTGAAGAGGACGCTCCCCGGACACGTTGAATGAAACCAATATCTGCAGAGCTGGGTATCCGCTTCATCCACAGATAGACAGATTAAACGAAGTGTACACTAAGGCTTGCGCCAGACGGCGAACCACAGCACGATTGTAGGTAAGGTTGTGTTAGTCAGGGCCCTGATGAAAGAACCGAGTGAAAGTAGACTGAAGGATGTTCTTCGTTTGATTCACTCCCTTTGTAACTTTCCTTATGCAAGATTTGTTGCTAAAATATATTTTTCCTTAGAATAGATACTGCTATCAAAGTCAGTTCATACCTTCAAAAGGGGAAAATATTAGACCCAAATCATATGTATCTGTGACTCTTTGGGCTATCATCGTTCTCCTAACGGGACTGTGGGCTAAACATCGAGGGAAGATCTTAACTGTGGGTCTATCATTTCTTGTAGAAATTCCTTGATTTTTATGACTATTTGTATATGCTTTGATGTAATTTTATGTGTTGTGATGGGATTTTAGATAATAATTAAAACTGCCCTTAAACTTAATCAGCGTGTTGGTCAGCTCGTTCTAGAATATCTATATAATCATTCGTTATAGTTTTCCCACGTCTGTACGTCTAACTGTCGTCTTGTATGTGCGCGCACGTGAGTGGATAGAATATATATATGTAATATATATATGTGTTTGGACTGTCTGACTCCTCTAAATCTGTCGTAGAAGATAGGTGAGAGAGAGAAGATTTCTCGATCTCAGAGACAGCCTCTATCATAGTCTACCACCTCACTCGTGGAAATCTATTTCTATTACTACCTCTCACTGTGACGATCACTTATTCTAATCTATTCAGGAGGGACCAATCCAAGTCTTAATTCCCCTATCGAAAATCTACGATAATGACGATGTTTGTACTTTTCAACATATGTTATGTCATGCTTATAAGTAATTAATGTTAATATGAGTGTGCTATATTATTATTTTACTTTACGTTGAATTTCTTGAAATTGATATGTAACATGCATATGAGAATAAATGAATTCAGTATGAAAGGTGAGCGAAAGGAAGGGCAGAATGTTAGACGGGCCTGCGTGCCCAATTCTCAACCCTTTGAAAATAAAGTTCGTTCGTTCGTTCGTTAGCTTTAAAATTCTTTCTCTTTTCCCTCGCAATCACTTAGAGATCTACTGAATCATGCTCGCTGATTTACCGGGACATTGCGATCTACCCTATTCTGATCTCCGTTTTAAAGTATTTGTGGACGTGATTGCGCGATTGTGGAAGTGATTTGTGCCATTGTATATAATTTACGCAATTGTAGATATGATTTGCGCGATTGTAGATATGTTCGATTGTAGATATGCTTTGTGCGATTGTAGATATGATATGTGCGATTGTAGATATGATTTGTGCGATTGTAGATATGATATGTGCGATTATAGATGTGATTTGTGCGATTGTAGATGTGATTTGTGCGATTGTAGATATGATTTACGCGATTGTAGATATGATCTGTACGATTGTAGATATGATTTGTGCAATTGAAGATGTGATCTGTGCGATTGTAGATATGATTTGTGCGATTGTAGATGGGATTTGTGCGATTGTACGAGTGATTTGCGCGATTGTGCATGTGATTGTGCGATGCTTACGAGTAGTTAGCCTTAACTGTTTGCCTAAATATGTAGTTTACTCATACTCAATCAGCAGGCTGCCAACCAAGATTTGCTTACATTCAAACAGCAGTGGCGGCGACATCACCTTTGCTAAAGCCTCGCTACTGCTGAACTGCAAGCGTAAATAAGGAATTCAAAAGAGAGGCCAACCAAAAACAATTGGGCGGAGAACTGAGAAGGTTGGGATGAAAATCATGGACATCAGATGGGGGACAACGTGCGAAGGATAGCCACCGACCGAGCAAAGTAGAGGGAGTTTGATGTTACGCTACAAGATGCTACGAGTGTGTTGGTCCTGGACTGCTTTGTTATTACGCTACAAGATGCCACGAGTGTGTTGGTCATGGACTACTTTGTTGTTACGCTACAAGATGCCACGAGTGTGTTGGTCATGGACTATTTTGTCAGTTAGTAGCTAATGATCCAAGAAGAAGGCAACCTCTTTCGATGCATACGCATTTTTGCTTACCTCCATAACTGATGTAACGGAACTTGCTCTCCACTGTAACAGCTCTTGCAGACACTCATACCGTGGGACAGCATCGCGTCAAATCCAAAGTATAATGATCATAAAGTAAGTCACATACTATTTTTACAGATGCATTAGACACCAACCGTCTCTGAAGACGGATGGCCACATAATTCCTTATCACATTTCAGTATTTTCTCCATTAAGTACTCTACGGGATATTTCTCATCATTAAAAAAAAAAAAAAAAAATTAAACAATAGAAACCAGAGTGTGAGTGTGCTTAGTTCATTATAATAATAATAGAAATAAAATAATAATAATATTGTGTCCGTTGTTGTTCGTCTACTGTCGAAGCTCTCCGACATCGGTAATTTTGCTTTCTTTATCTCATTTCCGACCTTTTCATTCATATTATTTCATTGTTTTGTTATTTCGTTATCTCTTTCGCATTTTTATTGTTTGTTAAATTCTTTCTGTTAATATGGCATTCTTTCTTGTTCTGCTCTTTTTCTCTTGCTATTTACTGTTATTTTTTCCAAGTGTTTCCTGTGTTGTTTATTTCTTTTCATCTTTCTGGGTCGCTGATCTTGTCTCTTTTGATTTTTTCATCCATTTTTACCACGTGTTTGCAGAATACTTCGGTCTTTTTCTCTGAAGCTATTTATATTTCTTATCTTTGTCTTCTGTTTGTGACTGTCGGAGGATGTGCCCCGAAACGTCCCGTAGTTTTTATTGTAAAGTTCAGTTGTAAAACCATCCCCGCATGTATTCTCAACATTTTCTTTCTTTGTGCTTAGTTCAGAAGACTTGTAGCAAATTGTCACAGAGTCTACATGCTTTTGTTGTTGTTTTGAAAAGGTGATGGGTGGAGAGCGGGCACTTAACAGCTGATCATTATTGCCTCTTCTCGTTCTCGAGAAATCGTATTGATGGAAAATTGTTTAACCTTAGGAGGCTTCAAGCAAAAACCAAGGTCAAATCATACACCATCAGAGATCTTCTGTTTGCTGACGATTGTGCCCTCAATGCTGGCTCAGAGGCTGATATGCAGCAAAGCGTGGGTAGATTCTTCGAAGCCTGTTCCAACTTTGGGCTTACCATCAACACGGAGAAAACAGAAATCGTGTACCAACCAGCTCCTGGCACAATTTATACTGAGCCAATCATCAAGGTAAATGGTGAGAAACTGAATGTAGTGAACAGATTCACATACCTTGGTAGCACACTATCCCAGAACATCGTCATTGATGATGAGGTGAACACCAGGATCTCCAAAGCCAGCAGCACATTTGGCAGACTATACACCAACGTTTGGCATCGAAGTGGGATTAGTCTACAGACAAAGCTGAAGGTGTACAGAGCTGCGGTGCTTCCAGTGCTGCTTTATGCATGTGAAACATGGACTGTATACAGGCGCCACGTAAAGAAGTTAAACCACTTCCATACAGTCTGTCTCAGAAAGGTAATGAACATTAAATGGCAAGACAAGATCCCGGATACCGCCGTTCTTGACAGAGCTGGTATCCCTAGCATCGATACTATTCTGATGCAGTCACAGATTCGCTGGGCAGGTCATGTAGTCCGCATGCCAGAACATCGACTGCCAAAGACACTTTTTTAAGGTGAGATGCAGAAGGGTAAACGCTCCCATGGTGGCCAAAAGAAGCGCTGCAAAGACACGTTTAAGACTTCATTGAAAACCTTTGACATAAACCCTGACACATGGGAAGCTGCTGCGCAAGACCGAACCGCTTGGCGCACATCTCTTCGTAAAGGTGCAGCGGCATGCGAATCACCCAAAAGAGCAATAGCGGAACAGCGGAGACAAGCTAGAAAAGACCGTGTAATGAAACCTTCACATGAAGCAAACATTCCCTGCCCACACTGTCCGAGATCTTTCCAGGCCCGCATCGGGCTCATCAGTCACCTTCGTACCCATAGACTAACCTAACATATTCCTAATAATTGGATGAACAGAGAGTGGTCTTCATCACTCGTGATGGACGAACAACATAACAGCTCCTCTTAATTCCCCACTGTGGTATTACTACTCCTGCACCTATTTGCCCACTATCACCCTTGGATTCATCAGTGTAGACGGCCAGACTTTGTTGTGTAAGTTGATTTATGAAATTTTTACTTATCGTTTTGGCTTCCTTATCTTATATGTTTTGTTTGATCTTTTCAGTATGTGAGTAGTCTATGATTGGTGTTTTTAGTTCCCGGGGTGGTATTGTGCTTCTATATTTATTACTATTTTTAATTGTGTTTGACAGTTCTTTGAACTGTGTTAGATCTTCTATAGTTCTCCACCCTGTTGGATATCTTTCTTTATTTAAGGGGATGTCCCATACACTTGGTTGGTTTTTGACAAATGCTTTATATGCTGGGTGGGTCACTTCTTGTGCTATTTTACTCCAATAATTTAATCTTAGTTCTTTCCGTCTTAGACCAAGGGGTGGTATGCCAAGAGCTACTTCTAGTGCTTCTACTTGTGTTGATATAAATGCACCTGCAATGGTTTTCATGGCTGCATTTTGAATTCTGTCTAGTTTTGCTTTGTTTGAAGCTACAGCTGAGTCATAGACTATGCTGGAATAATCTAGTTTCCTCCTGATGAAAGACTTGTAGAACAAAAGCATTATTTTATTGCTGGCCCCCATCCATTACCTTTTACTATCCTTAGTATATTTAGGGTTCCCCTACAACTTTCTACTAAATTGTCTATATTTCCATATGTTTATTCCAATTTAGTTGTTTATCTAAAGTTATGCCCAGAAATCTAGTTGTTGAAGAGGTACATATTTTCTGTCCTTTAATGGTTATACTGATTTTGTTATTTTTTTTTTTTAATTTCCTTTGCTGAATATCATATATACTGTTTTGTTTACATTAATTTGGAAGCTCCAACTTTTCATCCACCCTGAAACTTTGTCTATTTGTTTTTGAAGTTTTTGATAAACATGGTCCATGTTTTTTCCAGATAGCCAAATGGCACAGTCATCTGCAAATTGTGATAATGCATTCTTAATGTCGTTAAATTCATCTGCTAAATCATTTACAGCTGTAGTGAAAATTGAAGGTGAAATCACTGATCCCTGAGGAATCCCATTCTGTTGTTCATATATTTCTGACTTATCATTGTTCACCTGTACAGCAAAATACCTGTCCTGTAAAACGTTTTCTAGATACTTATAGGCAGTGGCGGCTTTCTTTAATGTGCTGAAGAGCTGCAGCACTCCTTATTAAAAAAAAGGCTGCATACTGTCTCTACTATAATACGTAATCCGGACAGACCAAAAAATTGAGGTTACACCGGAAGGGTTGAATAGCAGACAAAAAAAAAATGTATCTAAGACCGTATCGTGGAGTGCTGCGAACGATTTCAGTTCAAGTGACCTTGACCTCTTATAAGCGAATGCTTGTTATACACAGCTGCGTTTGGGTTGAATTTATTTAACTCTTTGACTCCGGAACAACGCTCTGAGCGTGGTTTTTAGACTATCACGAATGAAAATTACGGCACAGGGTGAAAAATAATTGCGGAGTCAAAGAGTTAACAAGTGCTGCAACGAAAGACAGCTCCAAGTGCAATGAACTGTAATTAAAGGGAAGTTACAATGAAAATTTTAAACACGAGAAATAGCAGCATAAATGTCTGTGTAACCTGGTTTGAAACTCGGGAAACTGCTTCGACTGACAAGGATTACTCCTAGTTGCAGTAAACTTTTAAAATAACTTTTCACATGTTCTTGACAGATTTTAGATGAGATAAGACACTAATCATTTGTGTCTGGGTTGCTATTTTACATGGTGGTCACAATTTGTGAGTGTTATGTACCGTATAGTATTTTAAATGAATGAACAGTGCAGCACCCCCAATGACAACCCCCTGGAACCGCCACTGCTTATAGGTTTTATCAGTAATGCCAATCTTTTTCATTTTGTAAAGAGCTCCATCTCTCTAGCATTCATCATATGCTCTAGCGAAATCCAAAAAGACTGCCACCTTTTTTTCTCTTTCCTCTTGAACCCTAGCTTTACATCGTGTTCTAATCTTACAAGCTGGTCTACTGTACTTCTGTCTGCTCTAAACCCTGACTGGGTTGGGCTATATAACTGATTCATTTCCAGGTAGAATTTAACTCTTTTGTTAACAACAGTTTCCAGTATTTAGCCTAGTTGTGATGTTAAGGAGATAGGCCTATATGAACTTACATCATGGGCTACCTTATTGGGTTTTATGATGGGTACTATCATAGCTACTTTCCATGCTTTTGGTATCTTTCCTAAGCTCCAAATCTTGTTATAAAGGGAAGTTATTATGTTTATAGTTTTTTTGGGTACTTTCTTAAGGATTTCATAACTAAGTATATCATGCCCTGAGGCAGTATTAGATTTCTCTTTTATTGCACTAGTTACTTCTTCCTCTGTTATATCAGCATCTAAATAGTTTGTTTCATCTATCTGGTAGTTCCTTTAAAAACTGTATCTTAAGTCTTTCTCTTCTCTCATTTTCTTCCTGTCCAAGAGTACTTTTTGCACTGACTTTATAGAAATACTCAGCAAGGACATTAGCTTTTTCTTTATCTGTTTCTGCTCTCTTTGGTAGTTTGATTGTTGGCATTATTGTTTTCTTATTGTTCCATTTGATTGCCTTAAGTTTTTTTCCATACTTCTTTAATTTGTGTGCTAGGACTAAGTGACTGACTGTGACGGATAATGAAAATATAGCCTACAGCATCAGACAGTCTTTCGTGACCTCGTTAGCGTATATGATTTGCCAACAAAAGCATGCCTTTTTCTGCCTGTCTGACTCACCTTTTCATTAACGCCTCTTTTTCTGTAAACACGGGCTAACTGCCAGTCATAACAGGTAGCGAATTAGGTTTGTTGACCTAGTTTCTCACGCGAGCTTATCTGTCAGTCACACGATAACTGACAGACTGCACGTGAAGAAACCGAAGATTCTTTGAAGTTCGTACTCAGGAGAGCCAGAAATTTCCTGAGCGGCTTTGATCTGTAGAAGCGGGCAAAATTCTCCGATAACCCCGTTAGACATGAGAATTCTTCGGATGTCGATTAGCAACGCTGAGACAGAGCGACAGTTGAAACCTTTTTATCTTGGGAATTTAGGTTTCTGATTTCTCTGCTATGCACAAGTGTGAAAATTAGCATCCTCTGGAGAGCAGATAACCGGGATGGTATATAAACTGTGTCTCCCCAAAACAGTTATCAGTTGTCGCTCATAATTTTTTGGATAGTCTAAACACGTAGTCTAGAACCATTGTGGAAGGTGTGTTAATAGCCTTCGTGGGGATTTCATTCTATTTTCTGGTAATATAAATTTGGGCTTAAGCGTGCTAAAGTGTTAAAGTTTACCATTATAATTCACATAAAGTCTAGATGTTAAAGACCAGTGGATAATAACGCGAAACTATTTGTTTACTAGTTGTTCAGTTTAATGATAATTTACCACCCGCTCTATCACACAAGAAGATACATTTAGCTGACTGATATTAATATGCTAGGCGCGACTGATAGTGGACCATAGAATATTCACGTTGTATTTCATTGTGTGTAATTTTAGTAAGTGACTGTTATCTAATAACCATGCGACGACCCACAGACGCCGACATCTAATAGCTATTAATGACAGGAGATATTTGTTAAGTGCGCGTATGGATAATTAAATAATAATTGACATTGTGCGCTGATCGTTGACCAGGGCAGGAGGGGAAAGGCTGCATGCGTCACCCAAACCTGCACTCGCTAAGCGACGCGCGATAGGATAGGCTAAAGACACCGTGTGCCTTTTAACTTAATCAGGACTGACGGAGAGGATAAGAGATCGTCTTGTCCCCTTCCGTGTGCATATATGTAGATACATATTAGTAGCATTTTTTTCATAATGTTTCTTTATTCCTCGCAGACCTGATCAAAGGACGACCAGCGGTCTATTTTAATCCTTTTTCTTCATCTACTGATTGATTAATGTAGTCTTCTTCTTGGCTTACGCGTCCCCAAGTTCACAAGTAACACAAATAAAATTTCTATCTGACTTTTGACAGTCGTATCAGTGGATTTATCCAGCAAGTTACGCTGTTTCAAAAGCGGCACTCACCACAGAGCCAGCCGATAGGATTTACCATCATTACCATAATTAACAGTTTTAGCAACCGGATGTTTTCTCTATATACTGGAAGTACTGTCTACTGTTTACTGTGAACAGCAGATCGCGGTTTTGCTACATTAACTATTCGAAGTGACATTTATCTACCCAGGAATCAACCACTAAATTAGGCGTCCCCCTTATAAAATTTAATTATTGAAGGAGGGACTGGGGCCAATTTGGAAGATAAAAACACTGGAAATTATATCTATATTAAAGACATTGTATGTCCAAGAGATTTCTTCACCAAGAATAGGGTAAGCGTGATTGAGTGGCCACGTATGTCAGAGAGAGTGAATATTTTCTTTGTTACAGGAAAATTGTATTATCTGGATTCTGCGTAAATATTATTTACTTACTGGATAGCATTTAGTAGGAACTTTGTCCTTTTTTTTTCTTTACTGTCTATTCTATAACATAGTGTTAACCTTTGACCTTTGGGGTTATTAACTTGTTGGGTTCTTTTTTTTTCTCAATAAGGGGAGGGCACATGTATTCTTTTATTTTTCTATGTATGAACTTCTGATTTATTTGATCTTTCTTTAGATATTCGATGTTGTAAAGTTTAATGATAATAAACAACAAAAGAACTTATCTTTGTATTTTGTTCAGACCCATACCCAATTTTCCATAGCTTTTTCACGTTCGTGCGTCTTGTTGTCACATAGTTGTGTATGTGTGTATGTAGTTAAACTTATATTTCTAGGTATAGGGAGGGGCACGATTGTCTTGTACTAAAAGATAGTCGTATAGATAGGCTGGACTAGAGAAACTTCTGATTTTAGAGACAGATCTTCTTCTTAAACTATTCACTCGTGAAATTTATTTATCACACCTTTACTTCTCATGTACTTATCACCATCCACTCTACTCAGGCGGGACCATAAATAACTTTCAAACCTATCTAAATTTACGACATTGACAAAACTCTTTCCAGTTGGTTTCTTTGGCTTTGAATATTATTCTGTTAGATGCATTCCTAATATGTTTATACTCATCATAGTTTTCTTTTGTTCTGTTATTTCTATATTTTTGTAAGGCCCTTTTTCCTCTCTCATGAATTTCTGCACAGCTTTTATTCCACCAGGCAACTGGTTCTTTATTCCACTGAGTTTTTCTTTTTTTTAAATTAACGTTATTTATTGGTTTAAGGTGCTGTGGCATATTTTTATTTGGTATATATTTTATTGCTATTTTAAGAATTTCATTGGTCAGTGTTTCTGCCCACAAGTCAGTATCATATGATTCCATGTCTTTATATTCCATCACCTCCAGCTCTGATTGGAAAGCTTCCCAGTTTGCTTTTTTTTTTTTTTTGAAAGTTGGTTCCTCTGATTCTGGGTTTGGAATGACGTTTTCATGCATGGTTATTACAATGGGGAGATGATCTGAGTTTGTGTCTTGTAACACTTCCCAATTTACATTCGCTAGGTTGTTAGTTGCTATACTTATGTCTATTGCTGAGTCTGCCCTGTTAGCTTGTGGATTAATCTTAGTTGCAGTTCCATAATTTAGTATTAGCAGGTCATTGTTTTCTATAAAATACATTAGGGCGCATGTCCAAATATAAAAGACCCTTAGGTCTGAGATGACTACGATGGAGTAGGAAAATAGGGTTTAGAAAACGTGCATACAGTAGAGACAGACTTTTAGACTTTACTAAATGGGAGATAAATTTATAAGTTAGTGCTTTTAGGGCAAAGGGAGGTAAACCTTTTATTACGCCCCTTAAGAAAAGATCGTGGATTTAATTTGTAGATTGGCGGGTGTCGCAAATTATGGTTTTAGAATTTTGCATAAGCTAGTAGAGGTAACCTAGGCAGAGAAGTATTCACGGCGTATAGTCTTATTTAGCAAAGGGAGATTAATTATTATTACGTCCCTTGAGGATTTTAGTGAGTTCGAACAGTGTGAACGAATTATGTTAGCACAGGATTTTGTGGGAGTGAGTGAACGATTTTAATCGAAATGGTAAATCTGGGCATTTAGTTTAGACAGTCTGATTTTGAACGCGCTTAGCGTTGGAAAGCAAATTTTGCTGTATTAAAGTTGTGTAGTGGCAAGCGCTGTTTGACGGTTGATTCTTGCGAATAAGCCATTGAAGGTCACAGTATTGTATTAAATTATTTGCCGAACAAACAAGACGCTCAAACGCCATCTTCAATAGATGATTGACACGTCTGTGTAACATAAAGACAAGAAAGACAATGTCGCCAGTTCAAGATTGTGTTAACAAGTTGTCAAGACTTCAAGACTTCAAGACGAACAGGTATGTTGTGTTAGATGAAGAGACAATAGACAGTAGCTAGGGGCAGCGTGGAACAAGTGACTATTGATACAAATAAACAGCCCTGGTGGTTAGACCAGTCTCATATAGAAAGATACATCAACTAGTTCCACCAGACCTACGTGCCTCATCATGAGTTAAGAAACCAGAAGAGCATAATCTTAGACGAGCTAGAAATCTTAGAAACAGCGTCAGACTATATAGGAGGGTAAAAATGATGAAGCGAGAGAAGATTTGTTTTCAAAAGTTGCCTATGAAAATTGTTAATATGGCAAATGACCGCCTCAGAGGAAATGTTGGGCATGAATTATGATTTTCTACTGGTTGCTGACCAAAGCTGTAAATAAACATCATCTTTAATATTTACCGCACTATTTCGTGCAGTATTTCGTTAGATGTTACTCATCCCATCATCTGTCGTTGTGATATAGTGGTTGTCTACGTAGAGTTTTATCGTGAGTCAACATCAACGCCTAATTGCCCACTGTGGGATCATGACACGAACCTCACTTTAAGAGGTACCATATGCCAACGGCCACAAAATCGAAAAACATTTGCTGTTAGTTCCGGAACGTTATTTGTGTAAGGATGAACAAATTCCAACTTCTAAACTATGTTGTAGCCCCATGTGTCTCCGATAAAACAAACTTCTAAACTATCTTGTAGCCCCACGTGTCTCTGATAAAACAAACTTCTAAACTATGTTGTAGCCCCACGTGTCTCTGATAAAACAAACTTCTAAACTATGTTGTCGCCCTACGTGTCTCTGATAAAACATACTTCTAAACTATGTTATAGCCCCACGTGTCTCTGATAAAACAAACTTCTAAACTATGTTGTAGCCCCACGTGTCTCTGATAAAACAAACTTCTAAACTATGTTGTAGCCCCACGTGTCTCTGATAAAACAAACTTCTAAACTATGTTGTAGCCCCACGTGACTCTGATAAAACATACTTCTAAACTATGTTGTAGCCCCACATGTCTCTGATAAAACAAACTTCTAAACTATGTTGTAGTCCCACGTGTCTCTGATAAAACAAACTTCTACACTATGTTGTAGCCCCACGTGTCTATGATAAAAAAAATCTCTAAACTATGTTGTCACCCCACGTGTCTCTGATAAAACAAACTTCTAAACTATGTTGTAGCCCCACGTGTCTCTGATAAAACAAACCTCTAAACTATGTTGTCGCCCCACGTGTCTCTGATAAAACAAACGTCTAAACTATGTTGTAGCCCCATGTGTCTCTGATAAAACAAACTTCTAAACTATGTTGTAGCCCCACGTGTCTCTGATAAAACAAACTTCTAAACTATGTTGTAGCCCCACGTGTCTCTGATAAAACAAACTTCTAAACTATGTTGTAGCCCAACGTGTCTCTGATAAAACAAACTTCTAAACTGTGTTGTAGCCCCACGTGTCTCTGATAAAACAAACTTCTAAACTATGTTGTAGCCCCACGTGTCTCTGATAAAACACACTTCTAAACTATGTTGTAGCCCCACGTGTCTCTGATAAAACAAACTTCTAAACTATGTTGTAGCCCCACGTGTCTCTGATAAAACAAACTTCTAAACTATCTTGTAGCCTTACGTGTCTCTGATAAAACAAACTTCTAAACTATGTTGTAGCCCACGTGACTCTGATAAAACAAACTTCTAAACTATGTTGTAGCACCACGTGACTCTGATAAAACAAACTTCGAAACCATGTTGTAGCCCGCGTGACTCTGATAAAATAGACTTCTAAACTATGTTGTAGCCCACGTGACTCTCATAAAACAAACTTCTAAACTATGTTGTAGCCCACGTGACTCTGATAAAACAAAGAAAGAATGGAACTACAGCTCCCTAGGGCATCTCGTACTAGGGGACATAATATGATTTTTTTGCAAGGGCTGGTAACCTCATTATATAAAACATCTTGTTACAGAAACCACCAATGTGAGAATATGAGAATGCTTAGTGCAAGCTTCTCGTAAGGGGATCAGATTCTGTGTTGACTCCATGCTCCATAAGGAACGGACAAAAAAAATGAATGAATGAATGAATGAATGAATGAATAAATGAAACTGTACTGTAAACATCAGAATAGTTAAAAGAAAATTTCTCCCGAAATTCCAAGTACTGTACTTTAAGAAATTAGCCACCTCAATCATCTAAAAAATTATTCAAATTTTGTACCAAAAAAAAAAAAAAAAAATTACAAAATTGCCAGAGTTTTCCAGTACCATATCAACATCTGACAATTAAATAATAAAACAAAATTATACTAAGAAGATAAATCATCGGAAAGCATTACAAATAGGAGACATGACAGCAGAGCACTTGTAGTTCACAATTCCATGTGTCAGAAAAATGAGGGAATGTCAATGTCAGTAATTATGATATTTTATATCGTTTTTTAAACCCCTGAGAGATTTCATGGTATAAAAGTGAGGTGCAGAATTCAAAAGTACAGGGTGTACCAAAATCCATTTGAAGACGCTGCAACTTGACTGATGTTTTTATCTTTTTCCTTGCTGATTATAAGCTTTCAGCCACAAATCCTTTCGTATCGAAAAGTACACACCTCATCAACGAGACGCTATCATCATCATGATGTGCGCCAGATATAAATCATCTGTAGCTGCCACCCAAAGATAATTTCCAAGATAATCAAACTCAAAGTAATCAAACAGCGCAGTGAAGGATGACACTTACCGGATATAATCTTCAGAGTATAAGTTTATTAAATATCATGAAACAATTTTATTTTTTTTCCAGTTAGAGTCTCTGTTTATTTTTTCGTTCAAAAGTTATAAAGAAAATAAATTAGGTGATAACTTTTGGAAAACCCTGTATAAACTCTTTTCATTCGAGTGGACTAACACTTACTTACTTACTCACTTAGTCATCCTTCTTCTACCGAGAAGTGTAGAGGTTTGGAGGAGGGAGAGCCATACTATCCTTTTGGCTGTGTGGACTAACATGACCTGTATAATTGTTTTGGGAAAACACAGAAAAATGTCGAGAAGGTGCCATGCACGTGTATGCTCTATTCTTTCGAGAAAAATGAAACTTTTTGTTTTTGCTCCTGCTGTAGTTTGTTGGCTCCGTGTAGTTCCTGTGGGTCTTTGATGAGGTATAGAAAGAACAGGTGTGATAAGTTGACTCATAATTTCTGTCTGTTTTCTCAGCGTTAGAATCGCCCGTTTCTTATCTTTGATTTTTGTCCCACCTCCTCTACTTTTCCGTTGAGTCTACTGTAAAATTCCAGACCCCGTCAGTACCAATCTTCATTTAGACAGCCCATGAGGTCCCTTCACTCATGCATCTTTTGCTCGTCTACACTAGCCCACCCAACTCTGTGTTGGTGGTCGGCACGTTTCTTCAAATGCCTTTTGAATTAGACGAGAGAAGGCAAGCAGCGGCGGCTTGGCGCCTTTTCATATCCCCTGAGCTGTTTGATTTTCGGACGCTTTGTGGGCCCGGCCGTTTCTCAGAACTTCCCGTCAACCGATAGACCTTAATTGTGTCATCCTGTCGCAGCGGGGAAACTTTTCGTTTCTCCAGTGTCTTTGTCATGGGCAGTAGAGCCGAATCTTTGTGGCCACCTGCACGCAAGATGGCAAAGATCAGAGGCTCTTAGTGGTGTCATTTTCCCTATATAAGAGAGCCATAAAAACCTTCCTATTACTAGCAACAACGAACACGGACTTGTTATGTAAAGTGAACACTCGAAGTCATCGTAATTCAGTCACGAAAAAATCAACGGATACTTTTTCTGTACGAAACCAACGGACACGTTTTCTATTTTGAGTAAGCACAACTTGGTGGATTAATGTTTATTATTAGATTACAATGTAAACATGCTAACTAACTATGCTAAACAAATCTAGGGTAATTATCTTCATAATTTTAATAAGGGAAGTGAATTTGCTAAGGAACGTAATGTTAGGATGTAGGTAATGTCTTGAAGGGAAACACCATCATGAGGTTTTACTTGACATAAATTCATTTAATGGGCATGATTAAAAATGATATAATCAATAACTCCACACATTAAAAACTGGAGTTTTTGATGATCACTTTCAATTATGCTCATTGTTTCGCACTCTGTTATCGTGACATTATATGACGCAATAAAACTATGTTTAAAAAAAGCCATATTTCAGCAAAGATATTACCGATTTTGCAGCAATAAAATCAATAAAAACGGAAATATTTATCGCTGATCTCTGTCCGTGTGTAGAATATCGTTGTACTTAAATTATTTGTAAGTTTAATAACAATTAATTTTCATTAATTTAATTACAAAAAGCGCTGGGATGTTTCTCTGAAAATTTTGGTTGTTTGATCATAACAACAAGAAATGGTTGTTGTGAAGGAGTAGCTTCCCAAGCCCCTGGACCTAGGCGGAAAATTACCATGTTACGTCACTGCTCCTTGTGACCTAACATCATACATTCGCTTATTCAATTTTCTACCCATCGTTTTGCCATATTTTTCTACGTCATTTTTCGCCATCATTTTCTTTTTCGTCGGGTGCACACTCACTGAAAGCACCCACCTTTAAGGGCTCGCATGATTATCTTTTTAATTGTGGAAAGTCTGCTCAGCGAGGCGATTACAACAGAGTAAGGGGATTACAAACTTGGTCTCTCTTATCTTAATCACAGACGTTTGACCATCGCGTATCACAAGATATAAATTAAGTGACACCACATTAGGATTACATATCTGTTTCCGCCCAGCTGGTAAATGAGACTGAAAACAAATGTTATACCTCTGGTACTGCCATCAACAGTCACAGAGTAAGAACCTCTGATTCTGTAATGCCACAACAGCCACAAAGTAAGAACCTCTGGTACTGTGATGCCGTCAACAGTCAAAAAGTAAGAACCACTGGTACTGTGATGCCGCCAACAGCCACAAAGTTATAACCTCTGGTACTATAATGCCACCAACAGCCACAAAGTAAGAACCTCCAGCACTGCCGCCAACAGCCACAAAGTAAGAACCTCTGGTACTATAACGCCGTCAACAGTCACAAAGTAAGAACCTCTGGTACTGTAACGCCGTCAACAGTTTCAAAGTAAGGAGCATAATCTCCGATGGTTTTATTGCTTGACACCCAACATTTGTTGTACTCCTAGAAGAAGCAAGCACATTGTTGACACAGCTCTTTACATTTAGAATCTGTTGGGCCTTTATTTGACGTCCGGTTATAAATATGCCAGTCACTGTTTGACCACCATTTTCGGGGCGACGTTCAGTTGAGAAAAAGACAAATCAAAACAAAAAGGAACAAACGTTAAGTGACAAGGACGGAAGAGAATTTAGGCGTTGGAAGCTGTTCTGGTTTTTCTGAAAATCGTGGTGGTGTTGTATTTTATGTCCCAAAATTCCGTTGAAATAGTGGCATCTATTTGTAGCATTATACATTATACCGCACAATCACGACTGCCAAAAACAGAAAACCACTTCGCAGTTGAGATGTAACATATACAAATGAGTTAATTTCAGTTGTTCAGTTTTACTTGCACCCCAAAGCGTCCTGGGGGAGAGGCCATTTTCGTCCTGTGGACGATCCATTGTTATGGCTTTCAGTAGATTTTGCTTTCGCGAGATGTTGCTAATTATCATCTAGATTCTTCTTGAATTTCATCTTGACATAAAGCTAATATTCTGTTGAACTGTCGTGTCGACGCGTGACCACTGACAACAGATCATAGATATATGGAATGAGACGTGTGAAGAAGAAACGGGAAAAGGAGAACGCAGCACAAAGCATGGATAACAGCACAAACCATCAATAAGATAAAAGACATAAACTAAGAAAGCAGATTGAAGCAGAAGCAAAATCAGAAGTTCCAATGACAAGGATAAAGAAGTGTACACAGAAGCGAACAAAAAGATAAGAAGATGCATCAAAAGAGACAAAAGGAAATATATTGTGTAGTTGGCAAGGGTGGCAGAGGAAGCTGAAGCCAAAGGAAACAAGAGAGACCTGTACAACAGCACAAAGAAGCTAACAAGGAAATTACAAACAAGCAAACAGTCTCATCAAAGATAAGAATATACAATTGCTTAACAATAAACAAGAACAAATTAAGAGGGGATAAGGGGGGGGGGGGGGGGGGGGCGAAACATTTTGAGGAACTTCTCAATAGACCAGCTCAACAAAATCCCACATACATCCAGCCAGCAGAAGAAGAGCTGCAAACCATATGTGAACGACCAGGTAGAGAAGTAATAAAGACAGCCATAAAACTTCTAGAGCATGGAATAGCAGCAGGTCCGGATGGAAATTCCAGCAGAGACCATCAAAACAGATATTGACGCCTCTACAGAAATAGTATTCAAATTACTTGGTAAAGTCTAGGAGAGAAGAAATACCAGCAGCACGGAAAGAAGGATATCTGGTTAAGCTGCCTATGAAGGGAGATTTACAAGCGTGCACCAGTTACTGGGGAATAATGTGCCATGAAAAGCATTAAATAGAATCATCCTTGATAGACAGACAACTGAGATATGAGCATGAACAAGCAGGTTTTTGGCAAAACGGATCATGTACAGACCAGATAGCCACTTTAATAATAATAGAGGAACAAAGTCTGGAATGGAACCCACCTTTTTTACACTGTATTTTTGGACTATGAAAAGGCGTTTGGCAGTTTAGACAGAGAATCACTTTGGAAACTGATGAGGCATTATAGAGTCCCACTGAAGAAAAATAACTTAATAAAGAAAGCGTATGAAGAAGACATGACATGCAGTGTTATTCATGAAGGATGTAACCTACTGCATATTACAACTTACGGAACCGTTTCGGATAAGTACTGGAGCGCGACAGGGATGCCTCTTGTCATATTTCTATTCCTATTGGCTATAGATTTGATTATGAAAACATCGATTTCAGCCAACAGAAATGGAATACAGTGGACTCTGTTTAAACAGCTTGGCGATCTAGATTTTGCCGACGACCTGGCTCTCCTGTCACATAACGTAATCAGATGTAAGAACAAATCAAAATACTTAATGAGAGGTCACAGCAAGCGGGTATGAAAATACACAGGGAGAAAACAAAGACAGTGAGAATAAATGCAGGAACCGATACTGTACTTGAAGAAACATCACTACACGATGTAGAACTATACTTATATTTGGCAACAATATAGGCGCTGTTGGAGGAACAGACAATGATATCAAAATAAGAATACAAAAAGCAAGAGGAGCTTTCATTGCATTGAGAAACATATGGAGATCAAGAGAAATCAAGTCCTACACAAAAATTAGAATCTTCAATTCAAATATCAAGTCAGTCCTATTGTATGGCTCTAAAACATGGATAGCAACAAAAACAACAACCAAAAAGCCACAGACTTTCATAAATGGGTGCTTCGTAGAATAGAAGAATTATGTCAAGATCACTAATGTAGAACTGATGACAAGAACATGACAAGCGTCATTGGAACAAGAGACAAGATCACTAATGTAGAACTGATGACAAGAACATGACAAGCGTCATTGGAACAAGAGACAAGATCACTAATGTAGAACTGATGACAAGAACATGACAAGCGTCATTGGAACAAGAGACGAGAAAAAGACACTGAAAATGGATAGGACACACATTGAGGAAACCTGTTGATAGCATTACAAGGCAGTCCTTGTTCTGGAACCCCCAGGGTAAGAGAGGGAGAGGGAGATCAAGGAACACGTGGAGAAGGGAACTGGAGACAGACTTGTAGGGGAGGAAGAAAACGTGGAAAGATCTTGAGCTGATGGCACGTGACAGGAAGATTTGGTCATGCACCTTGGGGAGTTGAAAGATGATAAGGAAGATGATAAGGAAGATGATAAGGAAGATGATGAAGTAGTTTCGTGTCAACTGTTTGCGTGGTTTATGTGGCTAATTTGTATTTTGTTGTTACTTTGTTATGCAGTTTATCACAAGAGCCTTAACGACGTTGGAAAATAAAGCTGAAAAGGCACTATTTTAAAGATATTTATCAAATAATATTAATGGGCATGGCACGGTTTTTCCACACTTGTACGCATTGCTGAGGACAGAGAGCAGTGGAGGACCCTGTCTGCTGATGCTTCCACCATGGAACCCCTACGACCCATGACGGGTTACGGGTTGAGATGATGATGATTAATAGGATGCAAACTATTTATAGACACATCATATTACTCTAACGGATTCAAACATTTTTAAAAATTGGCACGAGAATGATTGACGATAATTTTTATAGATAAATGGGCGACACGGTAGTTCAGAAATGATTTTTGTGTGTGGCCAGACCCTCAGTGGTACCTAGAAATATTGGAGTGGTGGCGTCTATTAGACTGTCGTGTGGGACAGGTCATGTGTGTGTGTATGTGTGGTTTATGATGTTTTGTGCGGTTGTTTATGTTTGCTTGAGTATTTCTAGCTCTCTCTTTCTAAATCTCTGCATTCCTGACTCAAAACTGAACGAGAAACAGAATTTGCAGAACGGAGAAATGGACAATCAATCAATCAAACTATCAATCAATCAATCAATCAATCAAGCTATACCATTTTGCTTCCCAAGGAGCATAAGGCATCAACAATAATATTAGTTCATTATTTTAGCGTTATATCTTATTACTTAGCTAGACAGACTCCTATTAGTTGATTATTTCAGCGTTATTTCTGATTACTTAGCTCGACAGACTACTATTAGTTGATTATTTCGGCGATATATCTTATTACTTAGCTCGGCAGACTACTATTAGTTGATTATTTCAGCGTTATTTCTAATTACTTAGCTCGGCAGACTACTATTAGTTGATTATTTCAGCGATATATCTTATTACTTAGCTCGGCAAACTACTATTAGTTGATTATTTCAGCGTTATATCTTATTACTTAGCTCAGCAGAATACTAATTAGCTAGACATGCTACTATTAGATGTTTATTTCAGCGTTATATCTGAGTACTTAGCTTGGTATACTACAATTAGTTGACTATTTCAGCGTTATATTTGATTACTTAGCTTGGTATACTACAATCACTTGACTATTTCAGCGTTATATCTGAGCACTTAGCTTGGTATACTACAATCACTTGACTATTTCAGCGTTATATCTGAGTACTTAACTTGGTATACTACAATCACTTGACTATTTCAGCGTTATATTTGATTACTTAGCTTGGTATACTACAATCACTTGACTATTTCAGCGTTATATCTGAGTACTTAGCTTGGTATACTACAATCACTTGACTATTTCAGCGTTATATCTGAGTACTTAGCTTGGTATACTACAATCACTTGACTATTTCAGCGTTATAATCTGAGTACTTAGCTTGGTATACTACAATCACTTGACTATTTCAGCGTTATATTTGAGTACTTAGCTTGGTATACTACAATCACTTGACTATTTCAGCGTTATATCTGAGTACTTAGCTTGGTATACTACAATCACTTGACTATTTCAGCGTTATATTTGATTACTTAGCTTGGTATACTACAATCACTTGACTATTTCAGCGTTATATCTGAGTACTTAGCTTTTATACTACAATCACTTGACTATTTCAGTGTTAGATGTGAGTGCTAAGCTTGGTATACTACAATCACTTGACTATTTCAGCGTTATATCTGAGTACTTAGCTTGGTATACTACAATCACTTGACTATTTCAGCGTTATATTTGATTACTTAGCTTGGTATACTACAATCACTTGACTATTTCAGCGTTATATTTGATTACTTAGCTTAGCAGACTGCTAATTAGCTAGACAGGCTACTCTTTGATCGGTTATTTTTCTTCTTCTTATTATTATTGTTGAACAGAATCGACATCATTGCACTCCGGGGGCAAACCCATAGGTTCCCAGTCTCACTCAGTTTATGTCGCAGAGTGTGAATGTTAACTGTTCCTGTGGCTCGCTAGTTATATACACGACGGATGCATCCTCTCATACGTCCATCATACTAGCTTTACGTTTGATGCAATATTCCAACAGTCTTACCCTTGATGATTCATCTATTGCTGTGTCATTCTCTAACAGGCGATCATTAATTGTTCTCAGTATCCCTCCCTTATCCGTAGCTAGTGTCCCCACTGTGGGTGCTCTTGATGCTAAGACCTGTCAGCTCTCTCATTACCACATACCCTTGCATGACCAGGACAGTAGATCCTCACACCAGCTCCTGCAGATTCTAAGCTTCTATGGAGGTTTTCCATTTATGCCTTAGCCAACCATTTTGAACCTTTCGAAGCATGGACTGAGAATCTGACACAATAACTGCCTTTATTAATGAAGTTTCAGTCAGCCACCTTAAGGCTGCAGTGGCTGCCTCCTGTCTCTTGCTGGAAGTTGTTATAGCCCCGCCATGTTCAGCGACGATTCTGCCCTTTATCCAAGCAAAGAAGCCTCAACTTGATTTCGCACCACGGAGTATAGATCCATCAGTGTACACAATGGCATCATTATCCCCAGCATGATCAAGTATCAGTTGATTAATTTCCAGTTCTGCTTTCCCATTGCCCCCGTTCTACACTCTCGGCCAAGGCTGATGATGTCTTGCTGGTAGTTAATCCAGTTCTCATCTGACTTACTCCATTCTTCCCCTTTGAATATATTTTCAACTGTGGTCACCTGCTTGATCGTTGTTTCTGCCTGCGCAATCCATGACATCCCCCTCTTTATTCTTGCTTCTTTAATGTCAGCTATGTTTCCATGCAGAAGAGAACTGGATACAGAGGTGAAAATGATGAGGAAAACGTAGAAAGAACTTGAGCGGATGGCACAGGACAGGAAGACTTGGCATGTGTTTGTTGAAGGTCTATTCTCATTGGGGAGCTAAAGGGTATTGATTGATTGATTGATGTTTCCATGCAGGAGATGCCGTTTGTCTGTGGTTACTCGCATATAGGTTTTTGCTTCGGCCATCGCATATCTGGGTCTTATCGACAGCACTCCAATCATGTACCTCATTATTTTTTCTTAATTACTTGTTATGTAGACCCGTGTAGTTTACGGGGGTCACTGGCAAGACAAAGAATAAAAATAGACTACTGTGAGCTCATGCGTGTCGTAAGAGGCAACTAAAAAGAAGCTGAGCATGGGCCTTTCAAAGTTATCTTGAAAAATGAATTGCTACAGATTGGTTTGGTTTCTTAGGACTATCTTCATTGGACTACTCCATCAGTGCTCCGATCTCCTCCCTTAGATCACACAAGGAAGATCTCAGCACAGTGCACAAACTCCGTAGCACCGGCGAGAATCCCAATGTGTGTATATAGGAATCACACATTCTATAAATATTTTTGTGGTGGGTAGGTTTCTAATTTTTAAATTTTTTGCCAGTGCAGCGGTCTGATAGGCCTACTCTTTACGATTTCCAACTGCCGTAGGATTTTTAACGTGCGCAACTTGCCTTGCACACGGGACCTCCTTTCCCCCCCCTATCCGAGAAGGCTAGGCATCCGATCTCACTACCCAGGAGACCAGGAGAGAGTATGACATCATTAGGACCACTGGTTCTGAAAATTTTTTTCCATAAATTGAATTCCCTCAACTGGAATATATGGTGACTGTAAACAACACTTTATTTTTGCGTTTGTTACGCAGTAAATTTTCGTGAGAGAAGGGGAAATATACGCATCTTTCATGCTATTGGTTGGTTTGGCATTTGATATATAAAAATACAACATTTCTGATTGGAAGCTTGTCATATAGTAGCAATCTGGATGTGGGCCAAATGTCGCCTTATAATTTAGCGCCTTGTGAGTTTACCGCACTGTGAAATTCAACTCGCCAAGAAGACGGTCAGACAAGGCAGATTAGAGAATAGGATAAGGATTCCATTTTAAAGGACCAGACAACGTGTTTGAGCATCTTGTGAATTTACACAACGACAACTCTACCTTTATTCATACGGAAAGCCCGAAATCCTAGGAAACTGAACACTAAATCATAGTGGAAGTCTATTGTACAGTAACACACCCGACCATGTGTAAGAGGCATCTTAAACAAAGTTGCCGAAACAATTTCTCTGAGCCAGAAGTTTGTATTCCCAAAGATATTTTTAGATCGGTGGTACCAGTTGGTGGTGCTATCTGTAGTACCAGTTGGTGGTGCTATCTGTGGAAGAACAGAGTGGTACAAGTGACCTGCAGTCAAAAGCTAGACATCTACAGCAGGCAGGTCTTAACAGACGCTGGACCATCTTCGCAATTACCCAACGCTACTACGAGGGACGTGTTGCGGCCAACACACTTGATCGGTAACAAGAGTGAACCAGTCCATAACCTGCAAAGAACAAGCATCGGCTGGAGTAGAAACCAACCGACATGTTACTAGCAGCTAAGTACCCATTCAACGCTGTATTGTCGCAGTTTGTGCAGTATATCCTGAGATAATTGTGTTTGAAGACAGTAAAACATGAAACGCTTTGAATGCCAAGATAACTCTCTACTAATGAATTTTTTCAAATCAGACTATCCCCAGTGAGGACATTTTAAGGACTGTCTAAGTCCACCCCACCTTTATTTATTTTACATTTGTTTACGATAATTGATTATTAAATTTGTTATCTGTAAATATACAAATTTATCGTTGATTTAGTCATTTTGAATGAAGTGCACCCGTATGTCTCAGTCATTTTAAATACTTATAACAGAGCTATTTAAGTAATATTTTACTGAGTTAAATCAGTTGGCGGTTCATCAGAGCAAGAAAAATCTTAACCCATAGAAGGTCAGGAAAGATAAATAGTTTACACGGCCTGGATCCTATCAGCGAAAGATAAAAAGTTTACACGGCCTAGATGCTATCAGCCGTAGTACTTGATTTCTTTAAATTCCTATTAGGCTCCCTAGAATTGAAGCCCCGTTCTTCAATTCACATCTCTGGCGAGAGTAATCTATCTTGAGCGAAAGGTAGACACCTTTGAAGACCCTTAGTACATACTCTGAATTTTGGCCACTGCTGGACCATCACTGCAGAACAAGGGGAGTAAATCTCGTGACAATAACTCCCCTCAGAGACCCTCGCTTCATAAATGGTTAGTCCCAGTCGTTGTTACTGTGATATCACATTTAGAGAATGATGATGTAAAATAATGTGGAGAAAGCGTTCGGAACAATCAAAGCATTTAGTGCTTTTCAGATCCCCATGGGACATATCATCATTATCATACAGTAGCTGGATACCTTGTAGGAACACCTTCTAACACGATAGAAACGGTTTTCTATTGGTATATAATTTTCTAACGTCACAAATAAGGTATCTGAGGAAGGTGGTTGAAGTAACAAGAAGAGACATGGTCCGCAACCAGACCTAAGGTCTAAAAATCCAACCCCTGCAGACCGAAGTAGAACAGTCCCAACTAAGATGGTCTGGCGATGTCTGCAGAATGGGAGAAGATCAGATACCACGACAAGCATGGGGAAATAAGAGTCAGAGATCCAGACGTCCAGGACGACCCAGATTCCGCTGGGAGGACAACATTAGACAATCTTTGAAGGACCGAGGACTAGAGTGGAACCAGGCCAGGAGGAAAACAGCCGATAGGATAGGTTGGCGCTCTCTCTTCCAAACATCTACACCTCACAGTAGAAGAAGAACGACTAAGTAAGTAAGTAAATATAATTTTCTTTTAAATTGATGGATAATAATCTTCTATTCAATCCTTGATGGGTCCTAATTGGGACATATAGTAGCTATAATTTTAGATAATATAATCAATATCTGCCCATTGATTGCTGGCATCAATCTTCCAGCCATTTATTCCATGTTGTAGAAAGGCTGTTTTTGTATCTTAAATATTCATATTTATTGTATTACATACACGAAAAAAAATTGTTTATGTGTGCGCGCAGACATGATACTGAACTTTCTATCAAATATTATAACTGTGATTCATAATTTCAGATGTTTTAATTTGTTTTTAAAATCTTATGAGATTTGTGGTGAGATCAGTGATACAATTGATCAAAATTTCATTAATATTTAACTAAAAAGAAAAAAGTAGTAAAAACTAATACACGCCCGTGTTTGCTGCCCGACATCATCACCTTTGCCTCGGGGCGAGCTGTATGTTAAAAAGTGTTCGCGCTAAGAAAAATGAAAAGCCTATCCCAAAACCCGCCCGCGTTTTCGTCACTCCGTCTTGAAAATTTGTAATGACATGAAACAGTTTGCGTGCAACACACTGGTTTCGCTGGGTAGAGCGATAGAAAGGGTGGGGGGGGGGGGGGGAAGAGAAGAATAAAACATATGCTTTTTATGAATCTAAAAATAAACTAATGCATTGTATTGTATTCACGTCGCATAGTGTTGCGTGTATATTTTGACGCACATATTACAAAAATCGATATGGCTATTTAATATGGAAAAGATATAGACATTCATTCATTTGTGTATGAAAATGCTGTCTATGGTAAAGCTAGATAATTCATGATTGATTTACACTTTTGATTATAGGAGTAATCGTTCTTGATATTGATTCGGCGCATGGATATGGCACTCATGTCCGTACTTATTTGTTCGGGCCAGAAAATAGATTAATTTGCTTATTTTGTTTATGGCCTGAATTCATATGTATTACATATTATTAGTACGAGTAGAATCAGTCCTATATTGTATATTTTGGATGGGTAGGCAGGACTATATTCTTGTTATGCCGCTCTAGCGGAAGTATGAGTTGTCTTGACAAGTCGTGATGAGTTCCGATGTACCGTTTACAATGGCGGGTTACGCATTTTCAAGGGCTGGTACATTCTTAAGTAAAAATGATTTATGAAGTGGTTTTTCTTCTGTAGGAGATTGTGTCTCTACTAGAGTTTGTGTTAGAGACTCTCCTAATGTACGGTATCATGTATGATTCGGACTCCAGGTAATGCCAGACCCTATTTTTGATGATCTCATGTCGGTTAGACCTAGCTGGAATATTGTGCTTCGCAACGCTAGGGTCATGTTTGTATCGACGAAGATGACGGGCTTCCATACAGCAGTTATGTCTACGTGAAGTAACTGGATTACTGTAGAACTGTATGGAGAAACTTTAGGAAATTGTTCATACGCATTTCAAATTAACTTTGGCTTATATATACCCTCCTGTGAGTGAGTGAGCGACAACTCAGGAAGGCGGCCATGTTACATTCCTGTCATCATATTTTTGAATCACTGTCCAGAGAACGGGGCGTGTATCTTACTATTCGGACAGTGGCAAGGAGATCTCAATTTTGATAGAAACCCCTTATCGTGGTTTCATAATATGATATAAACTGTGAACATAAAGCAACTTTAGTTACTTACCGATCCGCCTTCACTGACGCGTTTAGTCAGATAGGGGATGCGGCCATAATGTATGATAACATTGGAAGCTATTGATGTACTACCCATGATATATGAATGTGTCATGACATGGGATCTACTATGTATGCCTGAAAATTGATGTGTCAACATATACCCATGATTTACTCGTTATGTCCCAGTGTGTGCGTCTAAATAAACTGTGTAAACAAAGATTCCAGCAGTCTGCATTGGTGCCTTGTAGACACAAGTGAATGAGTGCTTAGATTGGTCAGAACACGAACAGTCCACCATTCGCGTTAATCACACTCTACACTTCCACTCCATATATACACCATCCTGCGTCGGTTGAATTGACCAAGTTTAGGGCCTGCTCCCCCTGGAGCCTTAGAGGGAAACTACTGCTTACAGCTGCCTTTGCCTTCCCTAACTCAGGACTAGGGTGAGTTACCCATTTACAGCTGGGTAGACTGGAGCATGCCTGATCTCAACAACTCGGTACACTACAATGGACATATACCGTAGTGGCACCACAAACAACATGCTACAGTGATTGATAGTGGAGCTTTACCGAAGAAAGAGAACACACTTTACACCACACTTTACAGTGACACTTTACAGTGGTGGGCCAGATTCCTGGGTCCAGCCTACGCAGTCTTGTTGTGTTGAGAATCACATTTTACAGTTGCAAGAACATTTGTTTGACCACATCAACACCAGTAGGACAGCTATACAATCAATGTCAGCTTGACCTGTTCTGACAAGTGTAGCAATATCTGGGTCAGCACTTGTTGACATTTGGCACAGTACAGTCAGTGTTCTAAACTAGTGATTGTTTATCCTGCTGTAATAGAAGAGCAATGTTGAACATAAAGTGCAAATTTCATCGTTGGATCTTCTAATGTGCTCAAAAAAAATTGGACAGTGTAACAGTTAGAAAGCAAATCTATTACTCAATAAAGTGGTAGTCTAATTTGTTAAAACTGAGCATACAGTACAATACATTGCAACTGCAACACATTTCATTATATAATGTACACATTTATGATTTATATGTATTTATGTTTATATATTATTTGTTTATATGTGTGATTGTTATGTGTTTGCGGGCCTGGATGGGAGGTGACTAGAACAGGAAATACCAAGTGATATTGGTCTTGTTCTGGCGTTCTATAGGGAGCAATTTCTTAATTGAAATTTGCATGCAACATTGTTTGCAAATATTTGGTTAGCTGTAACGACTGTGTTCATATTTGTATTTGTAATATTTTTCTGTTCTTTATTTTTGTTTGATTTGTTTGTATAATTGTAGGTCTCATCTTTCCTTTCATTTCAGTTCTTTACACCCTTATGTTTATACACTGTGGCGTTATTTGTCTTGTTATCTTATTGCAGTTATCATCACAGATTCTGTGATCATTTTTTTTTCATTTCTCCTATTTAATTTAATTTGATCTCTGCAAATGTTTTCAGATTGTCTTTTCTTGTTTGTCCTTTGTAATGTCTTTAGTTGACATATGACATAGGAGGTATAGTTGAATACACTTATATTATAGTACAGATCAGTACTTTATGATTATTATTGTTATAAAACAAAGTGTACAAGACCTTTGTAAGGCTTGTCTCCCAAAGTGATTGGTATAGGAAATATTATTTTCCACAGGTACTCAAGTGACCATTGATTACATTAAGGTATACAAGACCTTTGTAAGGCTTGTCTCCCACAGTATTTGAGATATACAGTTATTGTTTTCCACAGGTACTCAAGTTATCATTGGTTATTATAAACAAAATAACCATACAAGTTTTTCACTAAGACTAAGTCTATGGTATAGACTTGTCTCCCATTAAAGTGAAATAAGGTAATTTATTTACTTTTTCAGGTTTCTGATTTAAGAAGACAAGATGTCTACATTAGATTACTTTATTGCACAAGGAAAATCTCTTGATAAGACTGGAAAAGAGTTAGAAGAATGGGCAACTGCTCAATTTGCTATTGCATTAAAGTCAGAAGTACTGAAAGCAGAAGTTGAACAAAAGAAGATAGATGCTGAGAATTTCAGATTGCAGATGCAAGCTGAGGAAAGAAAAGCTGCGGCTGAGGAGAGAAAACTTCAAATAGAAGAAAAAAAAATTAGAAGCTGCTGCTGAAGAGAGAAAAGCTGCTGCTGCTGCTGAAGAGAAAAAAGCTGCTGCTGAAGAGAGAAAAGCTGCTGCTGCTGCTGAAGACAGAAAAGCTGCTGCTGCTGCTGAAGAGAGAGAAAAGCTCTGGCTGAAGAAAAAAGATTAGAAAAAGAAGCTGATACTGCTGCTGAACTAAAGAAATTGCAGATGCAAGTGGAGGAAAGGAGATTTGATGCAGAACAGAAGAAATTAGAAGCTGCTGCTGCAGCTGAACAGAAAAAAATTAGAAGTTGCTGCAGAACAGAAAAAATTAGAAGTTGCTGCAGAACAGAAGAAATTAGAAGCTGCTGCAGAACAGAAAAAATTAGAAGCGGCTGCAGAACAGAAAAGATTAGATAGAGAAGCTGAAGAGAGAAAAGCAATAAGAGAACATGAATTTGAGTTAGAGAAATTAAAATTGACAAGTATGAGTAATGTTAATCAGGCATCTAGTGGTAATGGTAAACCCTTTGTGTACAAGGTCAAGGTACCAGCGTTCAACCCTACCAGTGATGACATAACATTTTGGCTTTCTAGATTTGAACGTGCTTGTCGAGCTCATAATGTTGACAAATCACAGTATGTGAATCAGTTGTCTGAAAATCTAAAAGGGGAATCTCTGAGTAAGTTATATTTCGTTGAAGAGGCCGACAAGGATAATTATGATGCTATTAGGGCAGCTCTGATAAAGAAATATCAGCTGCCTGAGGAAGGTTATCGTCTTTTGTTTAAAACAATGAGACCTGAGGTAGGTATAGAATTCTCAGAATTCATCTCAAAAGCACGAATTACACTTTCACGATGGATTGAATTATCCAAAATAGAGAAAACATTTGATGGTCTTACGGATTTATTGCTAAGAGACAAGGTCATGTCTTCGGTAAATAAAGCATTCCTAGAGTTCTTACATGAGCGTAAACCTAGTACATTAAAGCAAATGGAAGAATATTGTGACCAGTATGCCACGGCACACCCTGACATGATTCTTAGTAACTCTAACATTAAAGAGAGTATGCCAGTTGCTTCGGCAACAGAATATAATCAGAATTACTCACACAAATTCCAAGGAGCTAAAAATAAATTTGATAAAAAGGTTAATTGGAATAAGTATCAAAACCAAGATAACCACTCAAATCAGGGTTCTTCTTCGAAGAACTGGAATCGGGCTGATAGTCCTCGACACGCGAGGGGTACCCATAATTTTAGACATTCTCGAAAAGGGAGTAGCTATAGGAACTACCCAAGTGCTTCATGGAGAAAAAAAAACCAATATTACAGGGATACTCAGTATAATGAGCGTGATGATTATGATCATGAATATTATGATTCAAACCCAAATAGGGGTTATAACAGAGGAAATAATAATTATAGAGACAATTATAACCGAGGTAGATCACAACACAAAAGACATGGTAAATCTTATTACCAGGCTAACTCTGCACAACAGGAGTTCCACGACGCCGGTAATCAGAATAATGATAAAAAAGACTCCAATAGTGTAGCAAATTCCGCTTTCGATTTTGCTAGAGCATCTCAGTGTTCGCAATGCAAAACATTATTCGATCCAACCACAGTTTCTACTTTAAGCTGCGGTCACCCGCTTCCCGCTCTCCCTGCGTCAATCGCGCATAATGGAAGGGGTGCTCTTGTCTTCAATAGAGGCCTAATAGATGGTACTCCGGTATCAATTCTTTTCGATTCGGGGTGCACTACCATCGGAGTGAGGCAATCACTCGTAAATCCTTCTCGAGCTACAGGCAATGTAGTCAAATGTGTAACATTTGGTGGCACATTGGAGAAGTACTCCACTGCCATTATCAATATTGCTACGCCTTTCTTTACAGGAGAGGTGCAAGCATGTCTCTTGCCGAATCCGATCGCTGATCTTATCATCGGTCGCATTCATGGAGTGAAAGAATGCACTCCACAGCAAATTTCTAATTGGGAAAATGTTAATATGCAATCTGCTAATGCAGTAATCACTAGGGCTCAAGCTCTTAATATGCCGCAATCTTCACATTCTGAAGATAATGATGCGCAGATCCAAGATGATCCCTTGGAGATTTCCCATGATTCCTTTATAAAACAGCAGGAAGATGATCCTACTCTAAAGAAATTCTTTACTCTGGCAACAAAAGGTGATCCGAATAAGGATACAAATCGTAAATCTTGGATTACGATGAAGAATGGCGTACTTGTACGTATGGTACAAGACTCCGCTAAGTCCATTCATTCTCAAATCCTTGTGCCTAAAAATATGAGAGTTAAAATCTTACAGCACGCTCATGATTCGCAGTGTGCTGGACATATGGGTTTTTCCCGTACTAAAACTAGAGTTCTTGAATCTTTCTTTTGGCCTGCTGTGAATAAGGACATACGAATCTATTGTCGATCTTGTAAAGTATGTCAAGAGATTAAATCCAGAGGTCCACGCCATGATGCACCTATTCAGGCTGCAGACATTCCCATTCGACCATTTCAAAAAATGGCGATAGACATCATTGGTCCATTTAAGATAAAGTCTGCTAGAGGACACCAATTTATTTTGACGTGTGTTGATATGTGCACACGTTGGCCGGAGGCTGTTCCTCTAAAGAGCATAACTACTGCTGATGTCGCAGATGCTCTTTGGTTAATATTTTCTCGTCTGGGATTTCCAGCAGAAATATTATCCGACCATGGTACCCAACTCATATCGGATACCATGTCTCAAGTAATGTCGACTCTTAAGATAGAGAGATCGCTGAGTAGTATTTATCATCCTATGTCCAATGGGATGGTGGAACGTCTGAATAGAACTCTGAAAAACCTACTAGGTAAGATAACAGAAGATCATCCTCAGGATTGGGATAGGGTTTTACCCGCGGCTCTCTTTGCATATAGAGAGGTCGCCAACGAACATACAGGATTTTCTCCCTTTGAACTTGTCTTTGGCGCGAAACCGCGAGGTCCTATGTCCTTACTTCATGATCTTATAACTGCTGATAATATTGTCGATGACACAAAATCCTCTTATGAATATGTCATCGCACTTAGACACAAGATTATTGAAGCATGCAAATTGGCAACTGCTTCTTCTGAATTTGCGAAACAGAAGGCAAGGGAATTTGCCAATAAAAAGAGATGCTTGCGACAACTTTGTCCAGGTGACAAAGCATTTGTCTTGCTACCTTGTAGGGAAAATAGACTTCTTATTTCTTGGAAAGGTCCGTACGATATAATATCAAAAGTTTCCGATGTTGACTATATCGTCGATATTGACGGGAAGCGTAAAACCTTCCACATCAACATGCTCACGGAATTCCATGAACGTCCGGATTATTTACAACCTGTTTTCCGGGCAACGGACGATTTTCCAGTCCAACATGGACAGTACTCATCTCTGTCAGTAATACAGGATGAGGAAACGAGTTTCTCGGATGTAAATCTACCTTTTCCAATGATTCCTCTTCACTCTAATGAATCATGGAAAGATGTTGCAATTTCTCCCGAATTATCTCCAGGAGAGCAGAAACAAGTTTCTACTATGTTAGAACAATTTCAGGATGTCCTTACTGACATTCCTGGTCAAACTGATGTCATTCAACATGACATTATTCTTACTGACCATAGTCCTATAAGAGTCAGACCGTATCCTATCCCGATACATTTTCAAGCACAGGTAGAGAAAGAGTTGGATGAGATGATAGAGTTAAAAATTATTGAACCATCCACATCAGCATATTCTTCGCCGATGGTTATTGTACGAAAAAAAGACAATAACATACGTCTTTGCGTGGATTATCGCAAATTGAACCAAGTGACGAAATTTGATGCTGAACCTATGCCTTTACTAGAAGAGCTACTTACGAGACTATCGAATTCTCATTTCTTTACTAAACTCGATTTGTCTAAGGGATATTGGCAAGTTCCATTATCCGAACACGCCAAACCGTTTACTGCTTTTTCGACGCCTAGGGGTCTATTCCAATGGAATTTCATGCCTTTCGGTCTTATGAACGCCCCTGCAACATTCGTACGCATGATGCGTCGAATCCTATCTCATCGCTCAGATGTCATTGCGTATCTTGATGACATCTGTCTTTTCAGTGATACTTGGAACGATCACTATAATGGGATAAATGAACTATTGTCTATCTTACGCGAGCATAACCTGACAGCGAAACCATCGAAAGCATGTATTGGTTTTAGCGAAATATCTTTCTTAGGACACCGTGTTGGTCATGGGTTCCTAAAAACAGAAGACCATAATACAAGTAAGATACTTAACATTTCTATTCCTAAGACTAAAAAGCAAGTGCGAAGTCTCTTAGGTCTAATACAATTTTATGGACGATTCATTCCGAATCTGTCCTCCATTATGTCACCTCTTTCTTCCTTGCTAAAGAAAGGGTCTCCTAATGTAGTCCATTGGACTCAAGAATGTCAATCCTCTTTGGATAAGGTTAAAACTATGTTTTCTACTTCACCTATCCTAGTATTGCCTTCTAAGGATAAGACATTTATTCTTCGTAGTGACGCTTCATCCACCGGGATTGGAGCAGCACTAATGCAAGAGTACTCTGGAACTCTGCATCCTGTGATGTATATTTCTCGGAAATTAAATGCGCGCAGAGAAGAATTACTCGGTCCTAGACCGTGAATTATTGGCTATGGTTTGGTCAATCCTTAAACTGCAAAGATTTCTTCTTGGCGCGCATTTCATCGTGGAAACTGACCAGAAAGCTCTTACGGCTATTCAGAGTAAAAATCTGAAGAGCGCGAGATCAACGCGATACGCGATTGCTCTGCAGCCATTTCATTTTTCGGTGCGAGCTATCCGTGGGTCAGAAAATGTGATGGCAGATATTTTGTCTAGATGCCCACATGATTCATAACTGTTATACAACTTTGATACAGTTGTTCCTATGTTGAAATGTGTACACATATCTAATATATCATATATTGATTGTAACACTACTTAGCGGTTCATTGATGTTTATTCACCGCTGATCTTTCAATGTTTTTTTTCGTCTTTGATGATCATGATGTTAAGATATCTTAGATGAAATTTATGTATAAACTAATGTAGAAATTGTGTCATTGCTAATATTGTAGTATGCGTTGGTGACACCTCTCTGGAAATATTTATACTTAGAGAAGTACTTTCTCTAAGGTCATAAAACTTATGCTTATCATCTGCGCATTGTTATTGGTGCGTTGTGAGCCTATTGTATGTTGCTCCTAGATGTATTTAAAAAAAAAAAATGTACCATTTTTTTTTCCCGAGGGGTGTGGTAATCTGTTGCGTGCATATTTTGACGCACATATTACAAAAATCGATATGGCTATTTAATATGGAAAAGATATAGACATTCATTCATTTGTGTATGAAAATGCTGTCTATGGTAAAGCTAGATAATTCATGATTGATTTACACTTTTGATTATAGGAGTAATCGTTCTTGATATTGATTCGGCGCATGGATATGGCACTCATGTCCGTACTTATTTGTTCGGGCCAGAAAATAGATTAATTTGCTTATTTTGTTTATGGCCTGAATTCATATGTATTACATATTATTAGTACGAGTAGAATCAGTCCTATATTGTATATTTTGGATGGGTAGGCAGGACTATATTCTTGTTATGCCGCTCTAGCGGAAGTATGAGTTGTCTTGACAAGTCGTGATGAGTTCCGATGTACCGTTTACAATGGCGGGTTACGCATTTTCAAGGGCTGGTACATTCTTAAGTAAAAATGATTTATGAAGTGATTTTTCTTCTGTAGGAGATTGTGTCTCTACTAGAGTTTGTGTTAGAGACTCTCCTAATGTACGGTATCATGTATGATTCGGACTCCAGGTAATGCCAGACCCTATTTTTGATGATCTCATGTCGGTTAGACCTAGCTGGAATATTGTGCTTCGCAACGCTAGGGTCATGTTTGTATCGACGAAGATGACGGGCTTCCATACAGCAGTTATGTCTACGTGAAGTAACTGGATTACTGTAGAACTGTATGGAGAAACTTTAGGAAATTGTTCATATGCATTTCAAATTAACTTTGGCTTATATATACCCTCCTGTGAGTGAGTGAGCGACAACTCAGGAAGGCGGCCATGTTACATTCCTGTCATCATATTTTTGAATCACTGTCCAGAGAACGGGGCGTGTATCTTACTATTCGGACAGTGGCAAGGAGATCTCAATTTTGATAGAAACCCCTTATCGTGGTTTCATAATATGATATAAACTGTGAACATAAAGCAACTTTAGTTACTTACCGATCCGCCTTCACTGACGCGTTTAGTCAGATAGGGGATGCGGCCATAATGTATGATAACATTGGAAGCTATTGATGTACTACCCATGATATATGAATGTGTCATGACATGGGATCTACTATGTATGCCTGAAAATTGATGTGTCAACATATACCCATGATTTACTCGTTATGTCCCAGTGTGTGCGTCTAAATAAACTGTGTAAACAAAGATTCCAGCAGTCTGCATTGGTGCCTTGTAGACACAAGTGAATGAGTGCTTAGATTGGTCAGAACACGAACAGTCCACCATTCGCGTTAATCACACTCTACACTTCCACTCCATATATACACCATCCTGCGTCGGTTGAATTGACCAAGTTTAGGGCCTGCTCCCCCTGGAGCCTTAGAGGGAAACTACTGCTTACAGCTGCCTTTGCCTTCCCTAACTCAGGACTAGGGTGAGTTACCCATTTACAGCTGGGTAGACTGGAGCATGCCTGATCTCAACAACTCGGTACACTACAATGGACATATACCGTAGTGGCACCACAAACAACATGCTACAGTGATTGATAGTGGAGCTTTACCGAAGAAAGAGAACACACTTTACACCACACTTTACAGTGACGGTTTACACATAGTAACCGAGGTTTGAAGGCTATTGCGTAGGAAAGCTTTACTGTTTAGTACCCGCCACTTCGTTAGGCTAGACAATGTAACTTAGATTCAAATAACCATTGGGAGAAGGGGAAATGGGGGTAGAACGATACTGAAAGTGAAAACTTAGAGTGACTTTAGTTATACAGAATAAAGGATGTTTAAAATGATAGAATTAATATAATTACACTATATAAAATCCTCCATAGTCCTTACAAGAACGTAGATGAATTTTAGAGATAGAATTTATTAATATTATGGTTCAGAAAGAAAAAACCCAAAATGCATGGAAAAAGACAAAAATGTTAACGACACCAAAGACTGACATAAAACTTATATAGGCTGATAGGTTATAATCTTCTGACCAATAATATGTTTCAATATCAAAAAAAGGCTCAATTAATAACTAAGATATTGTAGAAATATTATATATGTTAGTACAGGGTGACAAACGGACGATCGTCCCTGCTTATTTTATTAGTAACATTTTGGGACGCAATTTTGAAAAAAAGAGGCATAGGAGGGATTCAATTTGATTGGTTAGCACTATGAGGAAGGGAGAGGCAGAATTGGTAGCCCAAAACTAAATATATTTTTGTATTGGCATAGCTAAGGCAGACTGCCCAATGGACTACGAGACACATAGTATGTTTGGGGTTTTGTTTTTGAAAACTAAATTCAAAATTTGGTAGTCGCCTGATTTCATTGTCCAGCCCAAATTGATATTAGCAAAAGCTTACAAGGCTCTTGGCCATTTGAATAGAAATTTTCTGTACTAAAGTACGATGAGAACAGAAGTGTTGATTGTAAAATAAATACTAATCTAACAGTCTGGACAGAGGCAGAGAAACGTAGGCCATATTTGCCAGTCATCGTTACTTGTGTTATATTTAATTGAATTTGTGGTAAGAATGATTTATTTATTAATATGCCTTATTAAAACTGAAAAAAGCTAGATACTGCTATTGGGAAAAGTGAAGGACATGCCGGGAGCAAAAATTATTGAGTCCTCAAATTGAACTGTATTTGAATGTTGTATATTGTTATGATTATTATTAGTATTATTATATCAGAATATGTTAGCAAGCCTCTGTGTTCCATGAACACTCATCAACATGCCTAGAGCGTTTATAGTTAGGAAAAGAAGAGAAAATCATACAAAAGGAGATGTGTTTACTCCACGTTATTGTATTGAAGAAAACTATGTAAAATTACAGTGGCGTACCCGCCATATGGACCTGAGGTGTGGTCACAGTAAGGTGAAGTCATAAGAATTAGGGGCTGGTGCACTTGTATGCACACGAGGCTTACCCAATCCCATCATGTATACATAGTTAATGCAAGTCTAAATCAGATATGAAAAGGCCAGGGTGTCTTTTTATTGCAGGGTTTTATTTCCTGTTACCAGCCGGTGACAGGAAACCTGATGAATTATATGTGAAGACAGAAAGTCTCCAGTGAAAGTTTATACTGTCTGCAATTAGCCAGAAGGAGCTTCTGTGAGCGGACATATTCTATGCAGAGCAGTGTGGACGTTTCCATCTACATACAAGAATATAAGGTGATGTGCCTTTAGCTGGGCCATCTGACAGTTCATCGGGATAAAAGTGTTTTTCCCCAAAATTAACTATACAAGATAGGGGGCATGATGACAGTAACAGCTCCTCATATAAATGACTTACACTATTATGTACTAAATAACAGTCTGTGAATACACCTACAGGAACAATATATTAATATTATTCTTATCGGACAAAGAGTCCAATTTTAGTTAATCATTTGTTGTAAAATATATTTTCCTCATTTTCAAAGACCTGTCCAAAAGAGATTGCAGGACAGGCAGATTAAAATTGTACAAAAAAAGAATTAATGTTAAAAAACTTAAACCACAGACTTATTCCTTTAATTATAGTGAGTTATAGTGTGTTGTGTTGATGTACCATCATTTTCATTTCACCCCTAGATACTAGTCACATCATACACCAGACACTAGAAATAAAATACAGGCCGTGTGAGATCTAGAGAGGTAACGTTAGGTACCCTGAGAATTCATCATCATTTTCATCAACTATTAGACTCAGTGTCTTACATAGCTTGACCTCACACGGTTGACACTTCCACAGCAATACACCCTTCAATTATAACATCTTAACCTCTCCAGCAAATTAAACTTGCTACAAGATTATATCATTTATTAACTTGTCCTTTCGCTTTTCATGAAAAACTACGTTCCACAGAACACAGAGTCCAAAGGTTTGGTTTTAAGGACTATCTTCATTGCACACGGACAACTCCATTAGTGCTCCGACCTCCTCCCTTAGATCACACAAGGAGAACCTTAGTACTGTGTCAGTGCGAAGACGATGTGTGAAGAAGAAGAAGAATTCGTGTGTAATGTTGTCGTCACTCTCTCTGACCTACTTTCACACACGTTCCGCAGTCACAGAAAAACTCTCTTGATGACAGGGGTCCCACTTTTATTAATGAAACCCTATCAGGTAGCATTTGAATCATACAGAAAACAATGTTGTCCACAAGTTTACTTTGTAGGTAATTCTTATACAACACCATATAACCAAGCTATTTAGGTATTCACTACGTAACACCATATAACCTAGCACAGACTGCTGGACTCTCTGAAATAAAACGAAACAAAATAAACTAGCATCGTACTAATGGACAACCATCATCTACGTCATAATACATACATATGTGTGAAAATATGCAAGTACATGCACTTATATGTCCATGTGTGTGTGTGTGTGTATGTTGTGTGTGGTGTTACACATTTGCGAAAATATGCTAGTGGATGCGCTTAAATGACAATGTGTGTGTGTGTGTGTGTGTTCATGCAGGTCTGTGTATATGTGAAATCATACAATAAACATATTTCAGTCAACAATAATGCCTTCATACTCCTACTAAATACTAACTACATCATCACGCGAGACAAAACTTAAATGAAACACTTCTATCTGTGATGAAATATTCCACACAGCGCACTGGTCTAAAAGACATCAATTTATCAGTATGTGAGAGGCCTAGCTGATCTAAAGAACAAGCAGACATATACTATATTCTTACAGCTCTATACTAAATGTAATAGGCATAGGCTACTCACGGAGCTAGAGGGTACGCAAATCTTCCTCTCACAAAAATCACTGACGTAAAATTAACCACACTTACGGCTCACAAGAATGCAATATAACTATTACTTAACACTACACAAATAATAATAATGGTAATAAGTACACACTTGTATACAGAACAGTGCGACACTAGAATTCCTCTTATAAATGCACTTAATACTTTACACATTTAACACAGTCTCACAGTTGAAAATAGCGATGAGATATACGTGAAATTACACTAGAAAACACATACGTCGCAAATCAGCTTCTATCAAACTATAGATAGACAAACTCTAAAAAGCAATAAATCCTAAACCCGAAACGTCTAATATTACTAAATCTAAAGTATTATAAAAATGTACTCATATGCAAGCATACCTCTATGTCGTTAGTTCTCTAAGCACAGACGCAACATGTGCGATATCATCCTCTACCTCACTGGTGTATCGTACCGAGGATGCATACCGCACAAGACGATCTGGCTTCTTTTCAACTCTGACTCGACTCTCTTACTGTTTTAGTTTAAATCTACATATCCACTCCTGTACCAAATGATAGCCACGTCAAAATGTCAGGCTAAGCTCCGCCCATCCCTCTAGGGAGCTAATCAGGAGTCCTATGCTCAGTTTGGATGACATGAGATCCCATCTTAGTCAAGAGTATCTTCCTAATCGACACAACTCAAGGTCCGCCCACTAATGGTAACATACCACGATATCCGTTGCCCTACTCACACTTCTTACGGTTTCGTGCTCAACAAGGTGTTTTCCTCTGGTGTCAGACAGCGCCGAGATGTCTAAAACCAAGGGCCGTCTCTCATTATATCTTCTGCGTTTCACACGTTTCAAAGATGGCAACGGTGTGTTTCATTTAGATTGCCCACTCCAGTGTGAGAATGCCAGCATGAGCGCAAATATACACCGTGGACCAGATCATAAATTAATTACCCAGTCTAAAATTACATCCTTCTGGCCACACGGTTACAGTACAATGCACGAACTCCTTAGCACCCACGAGAATCCCAATGAGTGTATATAGGAATCACACATTCTATAAACATTTTTGTGGTAGGTAGGTTTTTAAATTTTGCCAGGGCAACGACCTTTACAGCCTACTCTTTACGATTTCCAATTGCCGTTGGGTTTTTAACGTGCGCAACTTGCACACGGGACCTCCTATTTTTTCGCTTTATCCGAGAATGCTAGGTATGCGATCTCACTTCTCAGGAGACCAGGGAAGAATATAACATTATTAGGACCACTGGTTCTGAAAAAAAAAACTTCTTGAAATTATATTTCCTCAACTGGGAATTGAACCCGGTACTTCAAGAATTCGAGGCGGATACCGTACCACTTAGCTACTCCGGCCCCAAAAAATCTGGTTAGAAGAATGAAGGGGAAAAAAAGTGCAATAATGTAATACGCGCGTCCACTGTACGTACATTGTATATCGTTCCTGCTACTATGTTCATGCCTAGTGGAGCAGGATATTTTGCCTAAAGTTTCCTGGCCATGAAGCATTATATGACGAAGAAATTGTGCTATGTATTACAGCCAAAGGTGAACCAACAGCTGCTGACGGTTTGAACTAGAAAGAAGACGCTTCGCTGTGTTAACTCATGCTGAAACCCTACCAGATTATTTGCAGCAACAGCAAGACAGCACCCTTGCTGAGAAACTAGTGCTTTGAAATTTGCGTAGCATCATTTGCCGAAAGATGAATGAAAGGAAAAAGCAAACTTCTTTGCTAACATATTTTAAATAATAGATTAAGTTCATTTTTTGGTGTTTTTTGGTTAGATTTTTTTCCGTGAGTATTTTTTTTAATCAATATTATTTTTTTACACAATTTTTAAAAACAGTATTTTTATACTTCTTACAGATGGTGATTAAATCGAGATTAATTTGTTCCTTATCATCCCTGGTAATTGATAATTTCTAGTGTCTCTATTTTTATATATTTAAATTCCTATTATATTACTTTTGATATGAGCTTCGAATGGCAGAGAGGTAAGAGCTCTTGTTTCTCAAGCCGAAGTTACCGGGTTCAAAACCTGGTAGAGTCACGCTGCAGTCTACCCAGCGGTAATTGGGCGCCTACCTCTGCTCTTGAGATCGAAGGCAAAGCCAGCGAGGTCACCTAACGTCATAAAGCTGAGACGTGGAATAGTGATGACTTTAACATTTCACTCCCCACGGCAGTGTAATCACCTTTTTTTTTTTAAACCTGTAAATACTTTTTTCTTATATACTGTTTTACTATTTTATGTATTTCATTTGGTAGGTCTACTTCTAACACCTGTTCTGCATTAAAAGGAAAGTGGCATGATGGTAAATAGTCTCACAGTGAAATCCTTTGTTGTTTCTACGTTTTACAAGTTAGAAGGGTGTGTTTTATAGGATCACCTGGGACCCCAAGATGCAGCAATAGTGAATGCAGTCAGCGACCCATAGCTGTACTTCTTGCATCAGGACCAGCGAACCAGAGCTGGTCAAGACCGCACTCCACCTCCACGTGGTGGTCCTGGAAACAGTCTGCAGCAGTGCAGTCTGGCTGAGCGAGTGCGGATCGCAATGGGAAGGCAAACCCGGTCCCTAAAAAATGCCGTGCTGAAGTCGGATGTGTCGACCGAAAGGTGCAGATATCACAGCTTAGGTGTAAACAGACACAACGCAACCACCGTCCTTTTCAGGGCGAACGAAGAAGAAGAAGAATAGGATCACCTTGCAGATACTATGCACAACAAAGTTCCTCCGTCATAAAATAGCTATTACCAGTTGTAATCTGAGCAGTTTCTTTGTGCTACGTGTTTTTAATTCTTTAGTTACCAGTCAGTTTCTTGCTGGAGCTATGAAAACCTAGTTAGCCGTGTCTCCTTTATAAACTATGACCCCATTCTACTGTCGATTCTTTTGTTATCCACTCTTCTAATTATAATTTTTATTTCTGTTCTGCTCAGACCTATATTTATTTAATTGGTAGCGTCTCTATCTATTTCAGCTTCTTCATTTGCATTTTCGTTTCCTTCTAAGCCAACATGTAAACGTATTCACGCTACTAGGACTGAATAACTCACTCTCTGATACATTAATATGCGTTTACATATACTTTATCACCCGTATTTTGTCTGCTATTTTTTTTTTTTTTGCATACCTGATGCTCATCTTTCAGTCAAGGTCATTTTAACATGAAAGTGGTTTTGTCCTTCGTTTGACATTGAGAACGTGCTTCATAGAGGAAAGTTAAAGTCTTTCTTTTAATTTGTTACAAAAAATTGACTATTCACCTCAAGTTTTTCTCCCAACCTTGCCGTGTCAGAATTCTGTAAGTCAGACTTCAGTGTGTCCAATGTTGCCATGTCAGAATTCTGTAAGTCAGACTTCAGTGTGTCCAATGTTGCTATGTCAGAATTCTGTAAGTCAGACTTCAGTGTGTCCAATGTTGCTATGTCAGAATTCTGTAAGTCAGACTTCAGTGTGTCCAATGTTGCTATGTCAGAATTCTGTAAGTCAGACTTCAGTGTGTCCAATGTTGCTATGTCAGAATTCTGTAAGTCAGACTTCAGTGTGTCAAATGTTGCTATGTCAGAATTCTGTAAGTCAGTCTTCAGTGTGTCCAATGTTGCTATGTCAGAATTCTGTAAGTCAGACTTCAGTGTGTCCAATGCTGCTATGTCAGACATCTGTAAGTCAGACTTCAGTGTGTCCAATGTTGCTATGTCAGAATTCTGTAAGTCCGACTTCAGTGTGAACAATGTTGCCATGTCAGAATTCTGTAAGTCAGACTTCAGTGTGTCCAATGTTGCCATGTCAGAATTCTGTAAATCAGACTTCAGTGTTATCTTCCCGCAGGCCAAGCTATCTTTACTTTGACACCCTTGTCTTTGATAACTCTTTCTTCAATCGCTCCGGTTAAGAATGTTTTAATTTAAAAACACTTTGAGAGTTATCTTACTGCAGGGCAGATATGTAAAAAGGCAATATTTCTTTACCCTGATGAAGTAAAGTTTCGTTAGTTCGTTTGTTCCGTTCAGTTCCGTACTTCTAGAGAATTTTTGACTCTTACATTTGCAACAATCATTTGTCCACGAAATTCTTCGCAATGAATGAATGACGTGTCACGTAATATTCGTTGATAATTATATTTTCGTCCGCAGGATAACCGGAGCAGGGCTGTCGTTTGGTCAGACAAAGCAAATGGCTGTATTTGATATACAATTTATGACGTAGTCATCTTCACAATAGTAAAGTCTAGTTTATTAAGAATGAACAGATTTTATACTGAATTGTATAATATATGTATAATTGAAGAATGCTTATGGCACTGATATATTATGTGTGTAGTTTGTAGAATAGAAGGATTAAAGTGGCACGAAAAGATCACTCATGCGGAACTGATGACAAGAACCAGACACGTGATAGTGGAACAAGAGACGAGAAGAAGACGCTGGCGATGGATAGGACACACATTGAGGAAACCTGTTGATAGCATTACAAGGCAGTCCTTGTTCTGGAATCCCCAGGGAAAGAGAGGTACAGGCGGACCGACCACCCCTTGGAGACAGAAATGAAAATTCAGATGTAGACATGGAAAGACCTTGACCTGTTGGCATGATACAGAAAGACTTGGCATTACTGTGTTGAAGGTCTTTGCTCCAGGAGAAGCTTAAGAAAAAATCAATAAATGAATGAATGCATGAATAGTTGTGGCACTGCTTTCAGCGCTGTTTGTCCAAGCCTGCCTCTGTCTACCTTATTCCCTGCCGATATATTTCCCGGTTTTCTTACAATGCTATCTCAAGAGTGATTCCCCTTTTAAATAATTGTCTTACGAGTGACGTCATGTCCCATCTTTGACCAGGAAACTAGCAATTTTATTTTTTTACCGCAAAAGCCGCGCAATTTTGGCGTGGAAACTAAATTACACGCTAATTGTAATAATGCGCATGTCTTCCCATCTGTCAATGGCATTTGTTTCAGAAATATTCATGCCTGTTTACTTTGACAAAAACGTCTGCAAGTTTTCCCGTCTTATATGAAGCAGAGTTCATGAATGTAAGTACATGTATAAATAAGTACCTACATCTTAAATATTTAGACAGAGAAGCACGACTGCATATCATAGCCCTGGCGTTTCATTGATTTAATTAGGAAGAAATATGGAAATTAATGAAACGACCACAGGAAGAAAAAAACGTAACCTCATTGCAGATACTGTCGTAGGGAAGTGTTAGAGACCACCATACTAGGTCTAGCATCGATAGGTGGGGTGACCAGTTCACACCATCTCTGTCTTTTCCTTCGCTAACTCAAAGAGCAGAGGCAGGTACTCATTTACAACTGGGTAGACTGGAGCGTATCGGTACCGTGATGCCGCGAGAAACCAGCACTTTGTCAAACGGACGCTCAGGAAGAAGCACAAGATAATTATTTCCCACCAATGTTTTGGCGGAATACTTGCTCGTGTAGAGTAATATTCTTTTTTTCCAACACTCAACTTCAATAGAAAGCTTATACACGTTCATTTTCCATTCTACGCGTCTAACTTGCACCAAATGCGCAGTTTGCAAACTTGTCGAGTGTTTAAGCAAATGTTTTTAACGTGTCCAGCATTTGCGGCGCGACACACCAGGCCATTTTTTTTTAAATCAAGCTATTTTTATTAACATAAGGATCATGCTAGACTGGCCCATTAGGGAGACGTGTTGACAGCTGGTGAAAATCAATCTAATTTCATACCGGCTAGCAGTAAATAATATCAAACAACGGCCAGATTACGAATCGCTCGACATAAAAATATTGAAGAAAGAGCTGAGATCGTATTTAAACCATGTTTGGCCAACATCGATTCAAATCATAAAACAGTACTAAAATCTGGCGACCATTAGTTGCCAGACTGGAAACTGCTAACCTCACTGACGTCAAGACACAAAATTAACAGGCAAAACATTAAAGTGGACAACGGGGGAAAAAAAGGCACCTATATTGATAAGAGAATTGGGACTGTCAGTCTGAGCGTGATGGTTATAGTGGTGGTATGGTTTTGTCGCAACTACTTCTTCAGTGTCAAAGTCAAAGCTTCTGAGGTTTTTTAAATTTAATTTTAATTTTAATTTTGTTAACTAATGTTAAACATTGATTTTTATCGTGAACAATTTATTCTTACTTTGTGTAATTAAAGTGGTATCTTCAGCCCCATAACCCTAGTTTAGCTAAGGGGACACGAAGTCACTGGACATAAATCCAGCAAGCTGGGAGGGTGAAGCTGCCGATCGTACCAAGCGGAGATGCTGCCTTGGGCGCCACCTCAGATTGGGCGGAAAGAAGCCCCCACAACAAGAAGAAGGGAAAAGTACACGCCAAAAGTACCATCAGGCAAAAAAAAAAAAAAAAGCTGAGGGTTATTACCTCAGAGGCACATTCTCATAGTCAGTTATGGCTGAAGAGGGCTACTACTATTAGTTGGGGCGCAGAAACTGGAAGACTTGACAGTGAAATTCAAACAAGATACCATAAAGTCATTGCAACGACTTACCAGCTGTCACCACTGCTCAAACATCAGAATATCAGTATGGAACCTAAACGACACCTGATAAATAGTATAGTCTTACCAACGCTGTCTTCTAGTGTTACATCAGAACACAGGAGAAGAGAATCATATCTAATGAGACAATATGTTTCAGAAAAACCATTAATCTTACCATGAATGACCAAATGAGAAATGATGCCATGAGAAATATTGTAGGAAGTACATTTTGCATCAAATATATAACGGAGACAGAAATTTAAGTGGTTTGGGCATCTCATGAGAATGGAGCCCGATTAATTATCATTGCGTCTCTATGACAGTACATTGTCTGGTTTTAGGAACGGGGCAGATGGACAGACAACATCAAAGACATTATGCAACAACACGGGCGAATGCTTCACACATTTGGCTAAAGAACGCAAACTTTAGCTCCCCACTACACTTCACGGCAAGATTAACATGATAAAGGAAAGAAGAAGATGAAAACAAGAAGGAGAAATATAATGACAGAAGGTTCATGGACTCGCTAACTAAGGTCGCATCTCCGGCATCGACTTATGTCTATGGAGATAAACCACGACTGACCAAGTAATACACTGAGACCAACTCTTCATATTAGCGCGAAACATGGACAATATCTGAGTTAAGCGAGAGGGAAAGCAAACACTGTATAGGATAATGCCTTGGAAAATACTTCTATCTTTTCTTACAACTTGCATGGTAGAGCAGTTCTGTCTTTGCCAGCTGAAAGACACCCAGGAACTAGAACAGGTAAAAGTTCTAGAGACAGAATATGATATGAACAATATCATGACTAGCCTCGTGTCTCTGAAGAGGCAAGAATAGAGTAAGACTAATGATCCCTCAGGCATGTCGTACTAGGCCACCGATGTGAGGTTGTGCATGAGGCTGGCAACATCATCACGTCAAACAAATTGCCCCAGAAAGCACCGCTGCAAGATCATGTGACTGCTTGATGCTGGCTTCCTACAAGAGGACCGGCGGCAGTTGTCGCTTCACTATCCGTACGAAGGCACAGGAAAATGATGATGATGATGAATAACACTACAAGGCGGTCCCTGTCTTGAATTTTGAAGTTACACATACACAAGTCCTATAATTATCGTACCTTGACACCATCACCAGAACTGCTATACTATGGACCCCAGAAGGACGGCGAAAGAGAGGCAGACCAAAGACTACCTGGCGGAGAACAGTGAAGGCTGAAATGAAAAGCATGAATCAGAGTTGGGGCACGGCACGAAGGATGGCCACCGACCGAGCAAAATTGGGACAGTCTTTTTCTGCCCTACAAGACGCAACTAGGCGTGATGGCCACTGACTGCTTTGTCTAACGATCGAAGAAGAAGAAGATAATGATCGTACGTTTCTTGGCAGCAATATAGACACGAGTCAGAAGGACAGACAGGGATATCATAATTAGATTTACAAAAGGCAAGACAAGCTTTCACTAGAATTGGAAATATATGACAATCAAAAAAAGGTTAAGTCCAACACAAGTAGAAGAATCTTGAATCAAATATCAAGCCAGTCCTCCAATATTATATGGCTGTGCAACATGGAGAACAACAAAAACAACAACCAGGAAGATGCAGACTTTCATCAATTGATGATTGCACTGAATAATAGGATTGAAGTGTTACGACAAGGGCACCAACGTGGAACTGTTGACAAGAACCCGATCATGTACCAGTGGAGCAGGAGGTGAGATCATGTACCAGTGGAGCAGGAGGTGAGATCATGTACCAGTGGAGCAGGAGGTGAGATCATGTACCAGTGGAGCAGGAGGTGAGATCATGTACCAGTGGAGCAGGAGGTGAGATCATGTACCAGTGGAGCAGGAGGTGAGATCATGTACCAGTGGAGCAGGAGGTGAGATCATGTACCAGTGGAGCAGGAGGTGAGATCATGTACCAGTGGAGCAGGAGGTGAGATCATGTACCAGTGGAGCAGGCGAAGTGGAGCAGGAGGTGAGATCATGTACCAGTGGAGCAGGAGGTGAGATCATGTACCAGTGGAGCAGGAGGTGAGATCATGTACCAGTGGAGCAGGAGGTGAGATCATGTACCAGTGGAGCAGGAGGTGAGATCATGTACCAGTGGAGCAGTAGCAGTGGAGCAGGAGGTGAGGTCCTGTACGAGAGGAGCAGGAGGTGAGATCATGTACCAGTGGAGCAGGAGGTGAGATCATGTACCAGTGGAGCAGGAGTGGATGTACCAGTGGAGCAGGAGATGAGATCATGTACCAGTGGAGCAGGAGGTGAGATCATGTACCAGTGGAGCAGGAGATGAGATCATGTACCAGTGGAGATCATGTGGAGCAGGAGGTGAGATCATGTACCAGTGGAGCAGGAGGTGAGATCATGTACCAGTGGAGCAGGAGGTGAGATCATGTACCAGTGGAGCAGAGATGTACCAGTGGAGCAGGAGGTGAGATCATGTACCAGTGGAGCAGGAGGTGAGATCATGTACCAGTGGAGCAGGAGGTGAGATCATGTACCAGTGGAGCAGGAGGTGAGAGTGGAGCATGAGGTGAGATCAGTACCAGTGGAGCAGGAGGTGAGATCATGTACCAGTGGAGCAGGAGGTGAGATCATGTACCAGTGGAGCAGGAGGTGAGATCATGTACCAGTGGAGCAGGAGGTGAGATCATGTACCAGTGGAGCAGGAGGTGAGATCATGTACCAGTGGAGCAGGAGGTGAGATCATGTACCAGTGGAGCAGGGGTGAGATCATGTACGTGGAGCAGGAGGTGAGATCATGTACCAGTGGAGCAGGAGGTGAGATCATGTACCAGTGGAGCAGGAGGTGAGATCATGTACCAGTGGAGCAGGAGGTGAGATCATGTACCAGTGGAGCAGGAGGTGAGATCATGTACCAGTGGAGCAGGAGGTGAGATCATGTACCAGTGGAGCAGGAGGTGAGATCATGTACCAGTGGAGCAGGAGGTGAGATCATGTACCAGTGGAGCAGGAGGTGAGATCATGTACCAGTGGAGCAGGAGGTGAGATCATGTACCAGTGGAGCAGGAGGTGAGATCATGTACCAGTGGAGCAGGAGGTGAGATCATGTACCAGTGGAGCAGGAGGTGAGATCATGTACCAGTGGAGCAGGAGGTGAGATCATGTACCAGTGGAGCAGGAGGTGAGATCATGTACCAGTGGAGCAGGAGGTGAGATCATGTACCAGTGGAGCAGGAGGTGAGATCATGTACCAGTGGAGCAGGAGGTGAGATCATGTACCAGTGGAGCAGGAGGTGAGATCATGTACCAGTGGAGCAGGAGGTGAGATCATGTACCAGTGGAGCAGGAGGTGAGATCATGTACCAGTGGAGCAGGAGGTGAGATCATGTACCAGTGGAGCAGGAGGTGAGATCATGTACCAGTGGAGCAGGAGGTGAGATCATGTACCAGTGGAGCAGGAGGTGAGATCATGTACCAGTGGAGCAGGAGGTGAGATCATGTACCAGTGGAGCAGGACGGAGATCATGTACCAGTGGAGCAGGAGGTGAGATCATGTACCAGTGGAGCAGGAGGTGAGATCATGTACCAGTGGAGCAGGAGGTGAGATCATGTACCAGTGGAGCAGGAGGTGAGATCATGTACCAGTGGAGCAGGAGGTGAGATCATGTACCAGTGGAGCAGGAGGTGAGATCATGTACCAGTGGAGCAGGAGGTGAGATCATGTACCAGTGGAGCAGGAGGTGAGATCATGTACCAGTGGAGCCGGAGCGACGATCATGTACCAGTGGAGCAGGAGGTGAGATCATGTACCAGTGGAGCAGGAGGTGAGATCATGTACCAGTGGAGCAGGAGGTGAGATCATGTACCAGTGGAGCAGGAGGTGAGATCATGTACCAGTGGAGCAGGAGGTGAGATCATGTACCAGTGGAGCAGGAGGTGAGATCATGTACCAGTGGAGCAGGAGGTGAGATCATGTACCAGTGGAGCAGGAGGTGAGATCATGTACCAGTGGAGCAGGAGGTGAGATCATGTACCAGTGGAGCAGGAGGTGAGATCATGTACCAGTGGAGCAGGAGGTGAGATCATGTACCAGTGGAGCAGGAGGTGAGATCATGTACCAGTGGAGCAGGAGGTGAGATCATGTACCAGTGGAGCAGGAGGTGAGATCATGTACCAGTGGAGCAGGAGGTGAGATCATGTACCAGTGGAGCAGGAGGTGAGATCATGTACCAGTGGAGCAGGAGGTGAGATCATGTACCAGTGGAGCAGGAGGTGAGATCATGTGGAGCCAGATCATGTACCAGTGGAGCAGGAGGTGAGATCATGTACCAGTGGAGCAGGAGGTGAGATCATGTACCAGTGGAGCAGGAGGTGAGATCATGTACCAGTGGAGCAGGAGGTGAGATCATGTACCAGTGGAGCAGGAGGTGAGATCATGTACCAGTGGAGCAGGAGGTGAGATCATGTACCAGTGGAGCAGGAGGTGAGATCATGTACCAGTGGAGCAGGAGGTGAGATCATGTACCAGTGGAGCAGGAGGTGAGATCATGTACCAGTGGAGCAGGAGGTGAGATCATGTACCAGTGGAGCAGGAGGTGAGATCATGTACCAGTGGAGCAGGAGGTGAGATCATGTACCAGTGGAGCAGGAGATGAGATCATGTACCAGTGGAGCAGGAGGTGAGATCATGTACCAGTGGAGCAGGAGGTGAGATCATGTACCAGTGGAGCAGGAGGTGAGATCATGTACGTGGAGCAGGAGGTGAGATCATGTACCAGTGGAGCAGGAGGTGAGATCATGTACCAGTGGAGCAGGAGGTGAGATCATGTACCAGTGGAGCAGGAGGTGAGATCATGTACCAGTGGAGCAGGAGATGAGATCATGTACCAGTGGAGCAGGAGGTGAGATCATGTACCAGTGGAGCAGGAGGTGAGATCATGTACCCAGTGATCATGTACCAGTGGAGCAGGAGGTGAGATCATGTACCAGTGGAGCAGGAGGTGAGATCATGTACCAGTGGAGCAGGAGGTGAGATCATGTACCAGTGGAGCAGGAGGTGAGATCATGTACCAGTGGAGCAGGAGGTGAGATCATGTACCAGTGGAGCAGGAGGTGAGATCATGTACCAGTGGAGCAGGAGGTGAGATCATGTACCAGTGGAGCAGGAGGTGAGATCATGTACCAGTGGAGCAGGAGGTGAGATCATGTACCAGTGGAGCAGGAGGTGAGATCATGTACCAGTGGAGATCATGTACCAGTGGAGTAGGAGGTGAGATCATGTACCAGTGGAGCAGGAGGTGAGATCATGTACCAGTGGAGCAGGAGGTGAGATCATGTACCAGTGGAGCAGGAGGTGAGATCATGTACCAGTGGAGCAGGAGGTGAGATCATGTACCAGTGGACATGTACCAGTGGAGCAGGAGGTGAGATCATGTACCAGTGGAGCAGGAGGTGAGATCATGTACCAGTGGAGAGTACCAGTGGAGCAGGAGGTGAGATCATGTACCAGTGGAGTACCCGTGGAGCATGAGGTGAGATCATGTACCAGTGGAGCAGGAGGTGAGATCATGTACCAGTGGAGCAGGAGGTGAGATCATGTACCAGTGGAGCAGGAGGTGAGATCATGTACCAGTGGAGCAGGAGGTGAGATCATGTACCAGTGGAGCAGGAGGTGAGATCATGTACCAGTGGAGCAGGAGGTGAGATCATGTACCAGTGGAGCAGGAGGTGAGATCATGTACCAGTGGAGCAGGAGGTGAGATCATGTACCAGTGGAGCAGGAGGTGAGATCATGTACCAGTGGAGCAGGAGGTGAGATCATGTACCAGTGGAGCAGGAGGTGAGATCATGTACCAGTGGAGCAGGAGGTGAGATCATGTACCAGTGGAGCAGGAGGTGAGATCATGTACCAGTGGAGCAGGAGGTGAGATCATGTACCAGTGGAGCAGGAGGTGAGATCATGTACCAGTGGAGCAGGAGGTGAGATCATGTACCAGCAGGAGGTGAGATCATGTACCAGAGCAGGAGTGAGATCATGTACCAGTGGAGCAGGAGGTGAGATCATGTACCAGTGGAGCAGGAGGTGAGATCATGTACCAGTGGAGCAGGAGGTGAGATCATGTACCAGTGGAGCAGGAGGTGAGATCATGTACCAGTGGAGCAGGAGGTGAGATCATGTACCAGTGGAGCAGGAGGTGAGGTGAGATCATGTACCAGTGGAGCAGGAGGTGAGATCATGTACCAGTGGAGCAGGAGGTGAGATAATGTACCAGTGGAGCAGTACCAGAGGGAGAGATCATGTACCAGTGGAGCAGGAGGTGAGATCATGTACCAGTGGAGCAGGAGGTGAGATCATGTACCAGTGGAGCAGGAGGTGAGATCATGTACCAGTGGAGCAGGAGGTGAGATCATGTACCAGTGGAGCAGGAGGTGAGATCATGTACCAGTGGAGCAGGAGGTGAGATCATGTACCAGTGGAGCAGGAGGTGAGATCATGTACCAGTGGAGCAGGAGGTGAGATCATGTACCAGTGGAGCAGGAGGTGAGATCATGTACCAGTGGAGCAGGAGGTGAGATCATGTACCAGTGGAGCAGGAGGTGAGATCATGTACCAGTGGAGCAGGAGGTGAGATCATGTACCAGTGGAGAGGAGATGAGATCATGTACCATGTACCAGTGGAGCAGGAGGAGGTGAGATCATGTATCATGTACCAGTGGAGCAGGAGATGAGATCATGTACCAGTGGAGCAGGAGGTGAGATCATGTACCAGTGGAGTAGGAGATGAGATCATGTACCAGTGGAGTAGGAGATGAGATCATGTACCAGTGGAGCAGGAGGTGAGATCATGTACCAGTGGAGCAGGAGGTGAGATCATGTACCAGTGGAGTAGGAGGTGAGATCATGTACCAGTGGAGCAGGAGGTGAGATCATGTACCAGTGGAGCAGGAGGTGAGATCATGTACCAGTGGAGCAGGAGGTGAGATCATGTACCAGTGGAGCAGGAGGTGAGATCATGTACCAGTGGAGCAGGAGGTGAGATCATGTACCAGTGGAGCAGGAGATGAGATCATGTACCAGTGGAATAGGAGATGAGATCATGTACCAGTGGAGCAGGAGATGAGATCATTTACCAGTGGAGCAGGAGATGAGATCATGTGCCAGTGGAATAGGAGATGAGATCATGTACCAGTGGAGCAGGAGATGAGATCATGTGCCAGTGGAGCAGGAGATGAGATCATGTACCAGTGGAGCAGGAGATGAGATCATGTACCAGGGGAGCAGGAGATGAGATCATGTACCAGTGGAGCAGGAGATGAGATCATGTACCAGTGGAGCAGGAGATGAGATCATGTACCAGTGGAGCAGGAGATGAGATCATGTACCAGTGGAGTAGGAGATGAGATCATTTACCAGTGGAGCAGGAGATGAGATCATGTACCAGTGGAGCAGGAGATGACATCATGTACCAGTAGAGCAGGAGATGAGAAGAAGGCGCTGGTGATGGATCGGACACACATTACAGAAACCTTGTGACAGTATTACCAGGCAGGTTGTGTTCTGGAATCCTAGGATTAGAGAAGTGGAGACAGATAGAAGAACACAAGGAGAAGAGAACTGGAGACAAATGAAACCTTCGGCTGATGGCAATCGATAGAGACTTGGCTTGTGTTCTATGAAGGTCTATGCTCCTTCGGGAGCTAAACGGCAATGGTTGATTGATTGATAATAAGATCGTGTCTTTCGTCATAAGTTTTAATGTAGATGATAGATGATAGATATATTATCTATCTATCTATCTATCTATCTATCTATCTATCTATCTATCTATCTATCTATCTATCTATCTATCTATCTATCTATCTATCTATCTATCTATCTATCTATCTATCTATCTATCTATCTATCTATCTATCTATCTATCTAACTATCTATCTATCTATCTATCTATCTATCTATCTATCTATCTATCTATCTATCTATCTATCTATCTATCTATCTATCTATCTATCTATCTATCTATCTATCTATCTATCTATCTATCTATCTATCTATCTACCATCTATCAATCATCTATCTATCATCTATCTATCGATTGGGCGGAAATCTATCGAGTGATAGATGATAGATGGATGATTGGTAGATGATAGATAGATGATTGATAGATGATATATAGATGATAGATAAATGATTGTTTGATGATAGATAGATAGATAGATAGATAGATAGATAGATAGATAGATAGATAGATAGATAGATAGATAGATAGATAGATAGATAGATAGATAGATAGATAGATAGATAGATAGATAGATAGATAGATAGATAGATAGATAGATAGAAAAGTGTAAACATTTGTTTTCTCCTATACGCCAAATCACAGACACATTCAAACGTCCAACTTCAAACGGAGGTTTACGTTAAATCATTTATCGTCTTTTTTGTTTACCACCAAACTTAATTAAGAAGAATTTTCTCCAGCTTAACATTTTCTTAACCTTAAAGTAATCCAGTCCACATATCTGTAGTCGATTTCAGTTCAACCGTGAGCCAGTGTGGAAGTGAACCCCCACAGTGATTTATGCATGGGACAGTCATCGCTTCTACGGAACTATGGGATGTGAGGTCACATGAATTCATTCATTCTTAAGACAGATTCTTTCTTCCTGTTTTTTTTTCCTTCCTTAACATCATTGTTTGGCGGTTGATAGGTTTAGAAAATTTATAGTATTTTTACACTGATTCTTACGCGAAAGAGCAGGAGGAAGTCAATTCAGCGGAAAGTGAAAGTATATATATATTTATCAATAACATACACTGATGGCTTGCTTTATTTCTTCCCAACTTGGTCGTTCAACAACAAAAATGGAATCCAGTGGAATCTAACCAGCTCAAATATCTAGATTTTGCAGATGACTTGGGTCGTCTGCCCCATAACTAATCAGATTCAAGACAAAGTGTAAATGTTCGATGAGAGGTCAAAGCAAGTGGGTCTGAAAATACATAGTGAAACGACAAAAATAATGAGAATAAATGCAAGAAATGATAACAAGGTTGAACTTAAAGAAACACCACTAAAAGATGTAGAATCGTACATATATCTTGGCATCAATATAGACAAAGCTGGAGTGACAGACAATGAAATCAAAATAAGAATACAATAAGCAAGAGGAGCTTTCATTACATTGTGAAATACATGGAGATCGAGAGAAATCAAATCCAGCATGGAAATCTTTAATTCAAATGTCAAGTCAGTCCTCTTGTATGGCTCTAAAACATGGAGAACAACAAAAACAACAACAACAAGCTACAAACAAAAATAAAAGGATTAAAATGGTATGACAAGATTACCAATGTAGAACTGATGACAAGAACCAGACAAATGCCAGTGGAACAAGAGATGAGAAGAGGTCGCTGACGATGGATAGGACACTTTCAATCCGTTAGCACGGTGGCCCTTCAGGGCTGTTTATTCTGACAGGGCATCTGTAAAGATTACTATCTGTTTTTCTGCATGCGCTTTTGTACTCAATAAGAAGTACCGCTGCTTGGCCAAATGCTTCAACATGTGCACAGTCCATTGGATACCAGCCAATTGCAACATTCCTGGCAACGAAGAGGCAGGCAAACTTGCTAAAGAAGGGGCAGCGCTACAACAAAACGATACAGGGACAATTTACGAAATGGCTAAAGCAACCATTAAAGCCACATTCAAGTCCAAATGTGAAAAAGAGTGCCCATATCATATAAAAATGATGGTAAGACAAGGTCGTCAACGTGGAACTGATGACAAGAACCAGAAAAGTGCCAGTGGAACAAGAGATGAGAAGAGGTCGCTGACGATGGATAGGACAATTTCAATCCGTTAGCATGGTGGCCCTTCAGGGCTGTTAATACTGACAGGGCATCAGGAAAGAACGTGAGCTGATGGCACGTGACAGGAAGACTTGGCATATGTTAACCGAAGCCCTCCGCTGTTGTGGGAGTTGAAAAGTGAAAGAAGAAAGACCAAGCAGCTGGTTAAAGGCGGCTAAGGAGGGTGGGACATGGGCCCGGCTACCCCCTCCTGTAAAAATGTGAACATCAGAGGCATTACATTTTGATGAGTCATTAACATCAGTGTTACTACTTTTTGTGAGTCCGTTAACATCAATGCCTTTACTTTCCGAAGAATCAGTTAACACAAGAGCAATAACATTTTAATGAGTCAGTTAACAAAAGTGACATTACATTTTGATGAGCCACTTAACATCAGTGACATTATGTTCTGTTGAGTCGGTTTACACCAGTGTCACTATTTTTTGTGGGAGTCAGTTAACACTAGTGTCATAACTTTTTGACAAGTTACTTAACACCAGTGTCATTAACTATTTCATAAGGTAGTTAACCATAACTTTTTTTAAATGAGTCAGTTGACATCAGAGCCATAACTTTTTGATGAGTCAGTTAACAACAGTGCCATAACTTTTTTGATGAGTCACTCATAAAAAAAAAAAGGAAACAATTATTCGAAATTTATACTGCATTCTTGAGAAGCAATGATTACCCGATTTACTAAAAATTTGATTAATCAAAGGAAAAAAACAACAAATAATTTCTTATGTTTAGTTCAAAGCTGCAGGCTAGGCTACCCTATATTAAGAGACTCATGTGTTGACTTCAACAAACAAACATTTTTAATTCACCAAGACAAAAAAAAAAGTCAGAAAGTCAATCAGACAGGTATTTAATCAGTCTCACCCATTAGCAGACAACAAATGGTGCCAGTCGAGAATCTAAATCGAAGGTGACCAACCTTTTCAAGCCAGGGAAACACTTTATTGGCAGACTCGCAGAACTGGACTCGATGTTGTAGTTGTGATGGTGATATATAGTCACCGTTTTGTAATTGTGATATTAATAGATTTACAAACCGATTGCGAATAAGTGTGTGATTTTGGTAGGGGTACCCCCACTACCCTCATATAGAACATTACCACGTGACAACATCAGATATTGCCTTTTTCGTGTGATTTTCAAACTCCAATTCTGGCTTTAGTTTTAAGGACTATCTTCATTGCACTCGGACAACTTCATCAGTGCTCCGACCTACTCCCTTAGATCACACAAGAAAGATCTCAGCAAAGAATACGAATTCCGTAGCACCGTCGAGAATCCCAATGTGTGTATGTAGGAATCACACATTCTATAAATATTTCTGTGGTAGGTAGTGTGACGTATAATGTAAATATAGCCACAGAAATCCAACCACCTTTGCTTCCTCAGTTAGTGTTTAACGTTTTGCGAAGGCAAAACCACGCAATTCGCTGTCTGTTGACTCACTTATGAAGCCACGCCTATTTTTCCTGTCTTACATGCGCTAATGAGTGTTTACAAACTTTCGCACCCGGCAGTGAACAAGGGGAGCGAACCTGGTTTGTTTACCTGAGTTCTCACGCGAGTTGATCTGTCAATCATCGGATAGTGACAGAAAGCACGTGGGGAAAAGACCAGATCCTCGGTAGCAAATACAAGGGCGATAATAATACTTCCCGACCACATTTGTTGTCCGTGCAAAAGCTTTGATCTGCGGAAACGGACGAAATTCTAAAGGGGGCTCGTTCGCACGGCCCATGTCTTTTGATGTCGTTTGGCATCGCGAGTAGAGCGAACAGGAAAATCCTTTATCTCTGAAGCCAAGCTCGTTGATTTCCCCAGCTATGACGAAGGTGTGAATTGTCACATCGTTTAGAGATAATTACCATAAATGTGTATACATACTGCGTTCTCTCCAAGTCAGTTATCAAGTCTCATTAAATTTTGGATAATCTAAACACGTACCCTAGAACCTATGTGAAATAGTGCGTTAATAGCCTTCGTGGGGATTATTCTGTTTTCTGTGCTTGATCAAAACCAGCGGCCAGCGGTTTTTTTTCTATTGTGGTCCTTTTCTCAGTTACTGAAGGAGTAATAGTTGTCGATTTCCTTGGCGTTCGTCCCCAGTACAGGTGGGAACAGGAATTGCCAAAGGCAATATCCATTTACCATAGTTTTCACGTTCGTGTGTCTTGTTGTCACATAATTGTGTGTGTGTGAGTAGTAAACTTATAATTTTACTTATAGGGAGGTTTGACAGATCGTCTAATACAAAAGATAGTCGTATAGATAGGCTGGACTAGAGAAACCACTAATTCCAGAGACATATCTTCACCTTAATCTATTCACTCGTGGAATCTATTCTAACACCTTTCTTTCTCATATACCCCCACCTTCTGCTCTACTCAGACGGGACCAAATATATCTCTAACCTATCTAAAAATGTACGACAGATAGGTTTCTAAATTTTAAATTTTATCAGGGTAGATGTATTATTTATGGCCTACTCTTTACGATTTCCAAATACCGTGGGACTTTTAACGTGCGCAACTTTCACACTGGACCTCCTGTTTTTTCGCCGTTATCCGAGAAGGCTAGGCATCCGATCTCACTACCTAGGAGATCAGGGGGGATTATGACATCATTAGGACCAATGGTTCTGAAAAAAATCCATAAATTATATTCCCTCTACTGGGAATCAACTGGTATCTTTAGAATTCGAGGCGGAAGCCATATTTCTTAGCCACTCCGACCACCAAACTCCATAACCATATAAGGTCTTGCTTCTTTCGTTTTGCCTGCCATGCTTACAAACATATTACTTCACAGATCTAACATTATAATCTCCTCCAAGATGTTACTTTCGGGTTGTTGATTATCACAGCAAATTCCATCTGCCGGAAAAGATGGAACATCACTGTCCGTGCCTTAATCTTTACCAAGATTGTTATCCTCCTACGTCCCAATGAGATCGGCCGTGTATTTGGGCACTGCAAGTTGTCGCAAGCGAATCACACTATCCTCCCTGCCATCTAGGCATCACCACTTGCATAGCTAGGCGGGGTTGTCGCACGGAAGGTCCTGGGTTCGAGTCCTGGGTAAGCCACTCACGTCTGTTGTTTTTCTGTTGTCTAGTTTTCTACTTCTTTATTTCTTCCGAGTGCCTGAAAACATACCTTTATGTTTGTCTAATATTTATTTACTGTTCACAGGCCTCGGGTTTCCCTTCCTTATGTGTTATAAATGTTTTAAAAACTTACTTTGCCGTTTTTTCATTAAAAGCACTCTTAATAAAACCAACGACTGCTTTGTTAATTCTAAATTTATCTTTAGAAAATTTCTTTGCTGTTCTTTCATTCTAAAATATTTTTAAAAACTTAATTTGCTATTCTTTCGTTCAAAAATACTTTTCAAAACCAACTTTAATATTTTAAAATTCAAATCATTCTTTTTTAAAACTTATTTGCTGTGTTTTTGTTTTTTCATTAAAAACATTTTAATGAAACCCACTTGTCCGCTTTTGTTCATTCTAAATGTATCTTTAAAAACTTACTTTTCTTAGGTTTATTTTTTCATTCAAAACATACCTTATTAATATCCAACTTTTCTGTGTTTTTTTTTTTTCCATTCCACTTGCGCAAACATCAGGCGACGTAAGCATAATATATTTTCTGTTCCTAGCGAGATGCATTACCTTGGTTGTCGTCAGAACCTGTCTGTTCAGATTTTGTAAACACTATCAGGTTCCTTCCAGGGATTTCCCTTGCCCAGAAGCCAGATCTACCACTGAGAGCTTGTGGTAGTTGTGAGTGGGCTACCTACTAATGAGGTGTCCATACCATTTCGTTTCCTGTCTCTACGGAGATGACTTGGTGTTGTCCCACGAACTTCCTTGACTGCTTTATTTATCATTATAATTTGGAAGTTTTTTTTTTTTTTTTTTTGGGTCAGCAGCTATCTCAACTCTCGTGTTGTCAGCTTTATCTCCCAGGTGTATGCAGACGAGAAACAAGAACAAAAATGAATTCTCCATTTCCTGTTGCCGACAATGCCTTGTTAAGTGAATTCACAAATACGACACCCTTCTTTTGTCTGTCCTGCGCTCTATTTGTGTGTGTGTGTCCTACACCCAAGGTTTTTCTGTCATGCATCCTACTTTTTATTTTTTTATCCTACACACTATTTTGGCTGTCCTACACACAGTGGCGGATCTACTATGAAACTAATGAAGCTTAAGCTTCAGGGCCCCTAATCCCGGAGGGGCCCCAAAATGTAGATCCGCCACTGCCTACACACTACCTATTTTCCTGTCCTACACACTACCTATTTTCCTGTCCTACACTTTACTTTTTTTCTGCCTCACACCCTTTTTTTCTGTTCTGCATTCTATTTTTTGTTCTTTATCATACATCGCACTTTTTTGTCCGTTACATTATACTTTATTTCTGTTCAACATCTTACCCTTTTACAGCCCATTTTTTACTACCCTTCCACCGTATTTTATTATGTCCCATGTCTAACTTTTTTCCGTACTGCATTCAACGTTTTGATGTCCTACATCCCAAAACAAAATTAAAACTCAAGAAATTTACAACAGTATATAACTATAGACAACAGTATATAACTATAGACAACAGTATATAACTATAGACAACAGTATATAACTATAGACAACAGTATATAACTATAGACAACAGTATATAACTATAGACAACAGTATATAACTATAGACAACAGTATAATGTGGGATATCTAAGAAATCAGGAAATAAGAGAAAAATTTCAATCACAGTATCCAATAAATACCAAGTACTCCAATAGCTGGAAGATGAAGTAGATACGGTAGACCACTGGCAACAAGTAAAACATATATGGAACGAGACATGTGAAGAAGTACTGAGAAAAAGAGAACATCAGAACAAAGCATGGATAACAACAGAAACCATTACCAAGATAGAAGACAGAAAAAACGAGAGGGCAGATTTGGACAGAAGCAAGGCCAGAGGCTCCGGGGCCAGGGCTCATGGGGTGTGCATGGAGGCAGACAAAGAAGTGAGAGGAGGCATCAAGAGAGACAAGAGGAAGTGTACTGAAGAGATGGCGGGGGAGGCGGAGAAGGCTGTGGCCAAGGGAGATATGAGGGACTTGTGCAGCGGCACGAAGAAGTTAGCAGGGAAATGTAAAGCAAGCAAGTGGCCTCATGGAAGATAGGAATGGAAAAGTGCTTGGTAATATACGGGAACGGATGAAGAGATGGACAGAACATTTTGAAGAACTTCTCAGTGGGCCAGCTCCAGCTGGTCCCCCGGACATCCAGCCGGCGGATGAGGGTCTGCAGGTCAGCTGTGGACGACCGGTTAGATAAAAAATAAAGAAAGTCATAAAGCTTCTGAAAGATGGAAAAGCAGCTGGTCCAGATTGCATTCCAGCGGAGGCCATCGGTACAGATATTGATACATCTGTAGAGATGTTATACAAACTACTTGGCGGGTTCTGGGAAGGAGAGGAAGTGCCAGCAGAGTGAAAGGAGGGTTGTCTGGTCGGGTTGCCTAGGAGGGGAAATTTACAAGAGTGCACAAATTATAGAGGAATAACGTTACTATCAGTACCAGGAAAAGTATTAAACAGAATCATCATTGAGAGATTAAAAGAGTCCATAGACAAGCAGCTGAGAGATGAATAAGCAGATTTTCGACAAAACAGATCCTGTACAGACCAGAAAGCCACTTTGAGAATAATAGTTGAACAAAGTCTGGAATGGAATTCACCACTATACATCGGATTCGTGGACTATGAAAAGGCATTTGACAGTGTAGACAGAGAATCACTTTGGAAATTGATGAGGCATTATGGAGTTCCTATGAAGGTCATTAACTTAGTGGAGAAGACTTGTGGGGACATGACATGCAGAGTTCTTCGTGGAGGACATCTTACAGAACCGTTTGGGATTAAAGCGAGAGTGGGAAAGGGATGCCTCTAGTCTCATTTTCTTTTCTTACTAGCTGTGGTGGGTTTTGATGTTCAGAAGGTTGGTGTGTGTGGTAAAGTTGTACTTGAGTGAGGTCAATCGGTGAAGGTCCCTGATGTAGACAAGTGATAGCTGTGTTTCAGAGCACCTTGCTGATACCACCTACGATCTCACTCTAAGTTATATTTTTTCCTAGTATGATTGAGAGCTACGTTTAGTGTCTAGGGTAATGTAAGAGTGATGTTATAGGAATTCAATACAAACACATACACATACAGATACTAAATGCTATTATGAACTTAACTAACACCAGTGGGTAAATTTATAGTTTGGAAATTCTTTTTTTCTCAAATTTATTTGTCCTGAACCGAAATTTGTTTTGGCCAAGACCACAACTCAAGTGAATCGATATATATATATATATACCAATATAAATATATTTACATAAATAGGACCATATGTCCAAGGCACATTGTTACAATTAAAATCTTTCAAATATTATTACTTAATATATGATGACTACTGGTATTTGGAGACAGGTTGGGGATTTATAATCATTCCACGGTTCTTCTGTTACAGCTATACTTGTTTATTTAATCCTTGGGTGGAAATGTTATTTGGTATACAGGAGATTCGTTTAATGTTTCTGATAAGTTGTCCCAGGACAGATATTATGACTTATCTGGACCCAGGGATCACAGCAGTTGTCGTAGATTCGGCCACAAGCCACAGTCTCCTCTGGTCTTTCAAATGCTTGAGTACAGACTTAGTAAGAGGGACTTCTCACAATAGTGTAGGCTTTCTCACTCAGACAATTCATTGACACCAGATAAGTGCCAGCAGAACCCCTGTAAATGAAAGTTATGTTCCTGTCTTAACCTCACATTAATTCCACCCAATTTACAAATAATAATACAATTTAACAAACGAACCTGGTCAGCTCTTTCTGACCAACCTTACTTCTCCACTCTAGATTGATGGAACAATTTATACCAGTTTTTCTTTTCTTTTTCCTAATAGTGGTTACGCCTCTGCCATTTGCAATGATCTTTTTCCATACAATATGACGGGTGATATGATTCTTGAGGACCCCTGCATGTCTTTTGGTATCTACCTCTCTCTGGTAGCTAATCATATAATAAAAGATACCTTATAGGCCCTGTGACTGGATGGAAATACACTTTTGTTCCTCTGCCTTTGTCCAGACTGCTGAGATAATATGGTCTACGCCAATAATATTTCGCCTTCCTTCAAAATCCATCCAATCCAATCTCTCGTACCTTCTTAGTCTTTATTTCCCCTAATTTTTTACCAAAATTATGCCAAAAAAAAAAAAAACAAAACAAGCAGGCATGACTTGTCCTGACAGTCTGTCCGATCCACTATAGTATTATTACCAATATTTGATTATTTAATGGACTATTTGTGTAACTAACACCCTATTCTTGCTCAGGAAGTCCTAAGGTACACGAAGATATAATTTGTTATGGGGCTAGGTGGCTTGGTTCAGAATTCTATATTTTTTTCTATAATATCCAACCTATTCATGTCTTTTTGCACTAATTTCAAGCTAATTACGAGAGTCTCTCGTAGTACGTGAGAATTACGTCATAAATGCTGTCTGCATGACCCAATTGTCCACATGTTCTAACTTTTACATCGTATTTTGAAAATCGCCCTAGGCAAGGCTAGCAAGTTGGTTTTATTTTTAGAAACAATGTGAGACGCGATTAGCATTGTGTCATCTATCCGTTCCACACCCTCTCTCTACTATGTCTTTTAGGCAAATACTTCGTTGAACTTGGGAAGTGTTACGTTTATCTCAAGGACGAATTTGAAAAATAGGGTACCGTTTGTTCGGCTAATGCATTATCAACTAATACGCTGAAGGCGTGGGTGACGAAAACAATTCTCGACTAAACTTTTTAGTTCTATCCTATCTTTGACTTTATGCACTATACTGTTATATTCTAATTTAGATATTGTATTTAGAATTTCACCACACTAGCAATAGATTGGGTTATGAAAACATCGACATCACACAACACAAATGGAATCCAGTGGAATCTGACTGGACAGCTTGATGATCTGGATTTTGCAGATGACTTGGCTCTTCTGTCCCATGACCATAATCAGATGCAAGAGAAAATGAAAGATCTCGATGAGAGGTCGCAACGGGTGGGCCTGAAAATACACAGGGAAAAGACAAAGATTATGAGAATAAATGCAAGAAATGATGACAAGGTTGAACTTTAAGAAACACCACTAAAGAATGTAGAATCGTACACATATCTTGGCAGTAATTTAGATAAAGTTGGAGGGACAGATAGTGATATCAAAATAAGAATACAAAAAGCAAGAGGAGCTTTCATTGCACTGGGAGACAAATGGAGAACAAGAGAAATCAAGTCCAACACAAAAATAAGAATCTTCAACTCAAATGTGAAGTCAGTTCTATTGTATGGCTCTGAGACACGGAGAGCAACAAAAACAACAACCACAACGCTACAGACTTTTATAAACGGGTGCTTGAGTTGAATAGAAAGACTGAAATAGTATGACAAAGTCACAAATGTGGAATTGATGACAAGAACCAGACAAGTGCCAGTGGAACAAGAGACGAGAAGAAGACGCTGGCGATGGATAGGACACACATTGAGGAAACCTGTTGATAGCCTTACAAGACAGTCCTTGTTCTGGAATCCACAGGGAAAGAGAGGCAGAGGTAGACCAAAAAACACATGAGAAGAGAACTGGATACAGAGATGAAAATGATGAGGAAAACATGGAAAGAACTTGAGCGGATGGCACAGGACAGGAAGACTTGGCATGTGTTTGTTGAAGGCCTATGATTCTTGGGGAGCTAAAGGGTATTGTTTGATTGATTGACATCCCAATTTTCTGTCGTACACTCTAATTTTTCTGTCATACATCTTACTTTTTTCCGTCATACACCCTACTTTTCCTGTCATACACCCTAATTTTTCTGTCATATATACTACGTCTCTGTCATACATCCTACTTTTTCTGTCATAATCTTCATACCTTTTCTGCCATACACTTTACTTTTTTTTGTCATACACTCTACGTTTTCTGTCTTATTTCCGACCTGTCTGTCACACTCCTAACTTTTTCTTTCATACACCCTACTCTTTCTGTCATACATCCTACGGTTTCTGTCTCATATCCCACCTTTCTGTCATACTTGTTACTTTTTCTGTCATACATCCTACGTTTTCTGTCTTAAATCCCACCTTTCTGTCATACTCCTTACTTTTCTGTCATACACCCTACGTTTTCTGTTGTACACCCTACTTTTTCTGTCATACTTCATACTTTTTCTGTCATACACCCTACTTTTTTTGTCATACACCCTATTGCTTTCCGTCATATCTGTAGGTTCTCTGTCATATATCCTACTTTTTCTGTCTGATTTTCCATTTTTCCCCTTTTAAGCGCAGACGATGCATAACTGTAAGCAACATTTCTCGCTGCTCTTGTCCCAAATCTTCATCTCCTGTGTGTTAGGTAGTGACTAACTATGATAGGATGGCACAGTGCCGACGTGAATATGGTATTTAACTGTGATCGTTTTAACTCTATAAAAATACAGTACAACGTTGTTTTCCCCAACTACATGTAACCACCCATACGTCGAATTTCTGATGCATCAAACAACATAACAGATGCCTGAATCATCCCAAGTAAGACCCAGTAAGAAGTTACCATAAGAGACAGGGATGAGAAATGGTGACATCAGAAAAATTGTAGAAGCTATATCCTGCATCAAATTGATAGACAGACAGAACATAAAGTGGTTTGGCCATATCATGAATTTGGAGAACGACCAATTACTACTGCACGCCTAGAGCAGTGAGAAGATCTGGGTTTAAGGCACAGAGAACACCAACAGGCAGATGGTTGGACAATATGGCAGAAATCCGACACAGCACGGACTCACACCGGCCGAAGATGAAGAACTAAGCCTTCAGCTTCCGACAACCATGGGCAGGATTTAGGCATATGCTAAACAAGATACATGTATACGCTGCTTAGACAGCGCAGACTACGCTGGCTTGGCCGTGTCCACCGCATGGAAGATGGTCACATCCCGAAAGATATCTTCTACGGACAACTGGCAGATGGCAAAAGAACAGTTGGGCGACCGCAGCTGAGGTTCAAAGATGTGTGTAAGAAAGACATGAGGGCACTGGGCATAAATCCAACAACCTGGGAGGATGAAGCTGCCTATCGCACCAAGTGGCGATGCTCTCTACGGCGTCACCTCAGATTGGGCGAAAAGAAGCTCTCACGGCACGCAGAAGAGAGGAGAAACCGTCGAAAGAATACCAGGAAAATAAGTAGCTGAGGGCTGGTCACATGAGGGGCGCATTCTCATATTCAGTTATGACTGAAGGGGCTATTATTATTAGTAGTATTATTATTTTTACTATTATAAACAAGCTACAGCTTAGGGCATCATTGTCTGAAGGGTGTCACAAAACGTCTTATGCATGTACTTTTGCGACCTTCTCTCTCTCCTTCGTCGTCCTATTATTTGGCATATTTTATCATGTTAGTCGTCTAGACACCTTTGATAGAGTCGATCTTTATTGACACAAGGTGGTAGTGCACGATCGATGAAAACAAAGCCATATTGTCTGTCTGAAAAATCCGTCTGCGGGATCTACGCAAACACGGGTGATAATACGTAATCGCTTCCGCTGACCCATCTTTGTATCAATATTACCGATAATCTGTATGTGGGGACAAAATTGTAGGAAAGCATCTAGACAGGAAATAAGTTCACAGATTTGTTTGTGAGTTTGCATAAAGGTGCAATCGGAAATATTACTGCCTTATTAGAAAGAGGTCACGCGTTGGAATTTTAAAATGGAATATTTTAAAACACGCGGGGGATATTATGATTTAACAACCCGACCCATATAGCTCCAAAGAGCTTACCATTGGCTTGATTTTAGAACCGGAATAGACTCTAACTTTCATTGGGAAGTTGGTCTAAAAGTACAATCTGGGATTTGACCTTAGAAATGGCAATACAATCTAGCGAAATCGGAGTCAATAATCAGACTACATCGCAACGTGAAATTAGCAACTCCCAGGAGCCAGAGAGACATCGGACTAAGAATTTCAAAATTCTAAGTGACAGATCGAAGTATTTGGGCAACTTTGAAACTTAAAAGTAAACCCGTCTTTTTAAATACAAAGACTGGACAATTAAAGGACCAGGACAGAGTATTTGGGCAACTTTGAAACTTAAAAGTAAACCCGCATTTTTAAATACAAAGACTGGAGACCTAAGGAATCAGATCACCCGTCAAAAGAGGAATACTAAAATTTCCCAGACAAAGTGATTCGAAAGCATCTAACCTAAGTTGCTGTGTAAAAATTCTAACGGTGCCAGGAGATTGTAGATCCCATTTGGGGTAAGTTGTGAACCTATATTTTACAAATGTGAATTTGACATGTTTTTCTTGCTAAGTGGTTATATATGGGGCTGGCAACCTCAACATCTGAAAATAGTATATTCATAAACCACTACAGCAAGCACTAGTGACTGCTTCTTGCTAATCGTACAGAAAACCGATAGCAGAGGTGATCTCATACTCCGAATGGAGCAGTGATGAGTGATGATTACATCCCATGTGCATCAAGTGTATCGTATTGTGACAGCGCCATCTTGTCACCTCCATTTTGTCTGTCGTTCTCTACCTTTTTACTACAACATGGCGATTTGGAAGCCATTTTAGCGTTACTCAGTCAGGATCTAAAAATAGAACATTAGTCATGCCCGCTGAGAGAGCAACAGCCAATCAGAGAAGAGAAAGCGCTCAGACTGACCGCGCCTGAGTTTAGCTGGTTGAAATCTATAGATGCCTTGAACACATTAGCAATAGAGCATTGGCTGGTTGTTTTGTGTGTTGGTTTATTTGTTGAATGTTTGCTATGTGTGCTTAGTGCCACTGACTGGGTTGTATAAATAAATACAGCCCCTGCCTTAGAATCAGAGTTTTATTGTTGATCGGGTCGGTTGCAAGTGTGCAAGAAAGTGATCACATATCACAATAGCATCATCATCATCTCGCCCACCCTATCACAATTGGCGTCGTCGGCAGGAAAGGCTGACAGTGACACCGAGCCAACAGCAAACGAGCAAATATAATATTGTAAACACCCAGCAGTGCGGTCTTGCAGCAAGATGGCCGCAAGGAGCACACGTGCTAAGAGCAGAGGGGAGCACGAGGATGCAGATCCAACACAAGTGGTCGGTGCATCAGTGGTGCAAAGTGAGGGATCAGTAGCAGGTCCACGACCCCAGCCAGAACACATACGGTACATAATGGTGCCCACCCACAAGAAAGTGAGAAGTTTTGGGGAACGTTCGGGGCCAAACGCGGAGGACTATGCAAGGGAGGTTACAGCTGCGTGGAGGTCCGGCTACATGAGTAAGGAGGACCAAGCCGATGTGATCCTCGACAGTGTGACCCCAGTTGTCCGCAGGGAGCTGCGGATACAAGTAAGAGACAATGACCTGGAGGCAATGCTTCAAGCCATTCTCAGGGTGTATGGGGAATCGAGGAGCATACAAGAACTAATGGCGCTATTTTATTCAGCGCACCAAGGGCCAAGGAAATCGGTGCGTGAGTTTGCCCATAGGCTGCACGAGATATTTGAGCAGGCAGCAGAGGCGCAGGAGAAAGCCAATGGTGTCAAGTTTGACAAAACGGTGCTAAGGGACCAGTTTGTTGCCAGTCTAAGGGACGACTTGACGCGGAGAATGATGGAGGATAGGGTCCGGCACGAGCCTGCAGTATCATTTGTGTCCATAAGAGATGATGCTCTGAGATGGACTGGGAGTGGTCAAACAGCAAGAGCTGGGATAGCCACAGTCACAGCATGCGACGAAGAACTGGCACCCAGGTCACAAGAAGGAAACACCAAAGTGGAGCAACTCAGAGCAGAGGTCGCACAGCTGAAGCTCCAGATGGCTGAAAGGCAAGACAGGCAGAAAAGGCCGACAAGGACCATCCAATGCTTTCGGTGCAAAAATTTAGGGCATGTCCAAAATGAATGCCCACAGCAAGCACTAAACTAGACCCCTCTGTGGCTGGGAGTCAGGCTGTGGAAGGGGAGCTTTGTGACTCAAATAGAAAGAGTGTAGGTAGATGTGGCAGGCAATTACAGGTTGGCATGAGGAAGAATGTAAACGGAAGGAAAGGGCTTGTTTCTCCAAATAATAGGGAGACTGAGATGTTTGTGCGGCAAGTGGGGGTTATTAACAGGAGGACCATCTCTTGGCGCCACGGGAACAGTCGCAGGTACATAAGCAGAAAGAAACCTCATGTATAGAATGGCCCCCAGAGAATCAGGTGCTATAACTGCGCTGATTTTGGGGATCATATAGCTGCCAGGTGTCCACGTGGTCCTCTACCTAGAAGATGTTTCCAATGCAAGTCAGCACAACATTTAGTAGCGAGCTGTCCGCTCAGTAACTCTGCGGCTAAGGCATCACCCAAAGTTGAGCTCAGGCAGAATGACCGCCACTCAGAAGGAAGGTTAGAGAGTCCACCATCACACGAAATGTCGACCAGCAGCGGACCAAATCCCCTGGAGTTTAAAGAAAGAAATGTGAAGGGAGAGCACCAAGAAAACAAGATCAAGATGGTAGGAGGTCGGCCTGAAGGAGTAGTACTGATGGAAGGAAAAGAGATAAATTGTGTGTTTGACACAGGTTCACAGGTGTCTACCATCACAGAGCAATGTTTCAGGGAGATGTTTGGAGGGCTCCCCTTGGATGAGGGTAGATGGGTGCGCCTGACAGCAGCAAATGGTGCCACCATCCCATATATTGGTCACTTAGTTGTGGACATACAAGTTGGGTGCACAATAGTGAACAACTGTGGAGTTTATGTTGTCAGGGAGGTACAAGGATCTAGAAACCAGAAAAAAAAACACCAGGGATTATAGGTACTAATGTCCTTGTGGAAATCCCAAACATACAGAACATACTAAGATGGGACCCTCCAAGGGATGAGAGGATGACGCAGAAATCAGACTCTATGAAAGTATGGGTGTCTGGGAGAAAGCAAACCCACATACCGGCTCGATCGATCAGGGCCATAACAGTCAAATGCAGGAGAGCAGGCCAGTCAGAAAGAACTTTTCTCTTGAGCCTAACAGAGACAGAGCACAGGGGGCTGATTATAAGTCATACATTGACTGTTCTTAGAAGTGGGTCCTGTGATATTCAGGCCATAAATTTGGGTGATGAGGACTTGTTTTTAGCTCCCGGGACACAAGTAGGAGTACTGACAGAAGCTGGGGTGGACTACAGCACATATTTCAGAGTTGTAGGGCTCAAGAGGTAGAAATATCAGCAAGTTCACCATACACGAATCCAGAACAAGAGATGTGCCCAGTTGACCTTACCGGGTTTGAGGGCAGTGAGGCTGAAGAGCAGGAAGTAAGAGCGTTGTTGAGAAGCTATGCCGATCTTTTTGCCACAGATGAGACAGATGTAGGATACACGGATAGGGTAACGCACACCATCCCATTAACAGATGACACTCCAGTTAAGCAGCCTTACAGGAGACCCCCCTGCTTTCTACAGAGAGGTACAGGATCACCTGCAAGGATTGCTTGACAAACAAATAATCAAGGAGAGTTGCAGCCCTTGGGCTTCCCCAATAGTTTTGGTCCGGAAGAAGGATGGTCGTCTGAGACTCTGCGTAGAGATCAGGGCACTCAATAGCAAGACGAAGAGGGATGCCTACCCTCTGCCCCGAGTAGATGAGTACCTGGATGCGCTAGGAGGAGCAAAGATATTATCATCGCTTGATCTGGCAAGTGGTTACTATCAAGTAGCAATGGATGAGAAAGACCAAGAGAAAACAGCTTTCACTACCCCTTTTGGACTTTATGAATACACCAGGATGCCTATGAGTTTAGCCAACTCTGCCAGCACCTTCCAACGATTAATGCAGAGCAGCATGCATGATTTAGTGTTCCAGCTGATACTAGTGTACATTGATGACATTTTAGTGTACTCCGATGACTTTACTAACCATTTGAGCCGACTGGAGAAAGTATTCTCTAAGCTACGCCAGCTAGGGCTGAAGTTGAATGGAGAAAAGTGTAAGCTGTTTAGGACAACGATTGAATTCTTGGGGCATACTATATCAGCACATGGAATAGGAGCTATGGAAGACAAGGTGAAGGCTTTTCAAGAGGCCCTTGTACCGCGGTCACAGACAGAGTTACGGTCATTCTTGGGATTGGCCGATTACTACCGCAGATTTGTGCCGGGCTTTGCAAAGATAGCCAAACCGCTACATGATTTAGTAGCTGCGCTCAATCAAAGCATGCAGACTAAAAGACGAAGTAAGTCACCCATAGGAGAGTTGTGGACCGAAGAGTGTGTTGTAGCCTTTGAGACACTGAAAAAGGCGCTAACCTCCACACCGCTACTAGGGTTCCCTAACTTCTCGCTACCGTTTATCCTGGAGGTAAATGCATCATATGAAGGATTAGGAGCATTCTTTTCACAAGTGCAAGATGGAACAAAGGAAGTCTTGGCATATGCAAGTCGCATACTTCGACCATCTGAAAGAAACTAAAAAAGCAGTATGAGGCTGGAACTGCTGGGTCTTAAGTGAGCCATGGCTGAGAAGTTCAGAGGATACCTGTTAGGATCACAAGTAGAGGTATTTACAGACAACAGGGGTCTGGCCTTCTGGGAGAAAGCTAAACTGGGATCTATAGAGCAGAGATGGATGGCCCAAATGGCTATTTTTAACTAAACAATCCGACATCGGTGTTACCAACAGATTACTGGTGGCAATGTATGTAGTTATTATAATATTTATTTGTCTGAGGGAAAGTATTTGTTTTTAGAATCAGGATGCTTTCCTGGCCAAAGATATATCACCCATGATTGATTGATACTTTTGTTATATGGGTTATCTCCCCTGGATATCGAATTTGGTGTATGAATCCAGATTTTGTTGGTCTGTTCCTTGTTGGGCCAGAAACAGATTGTTCTTGCTTAGGTTTATGCAGGAATGTTTATGGTCCGAGTCTATGTTTACTCCGTGTCTATTTTAGACGATTCGGTCTTATATCGTGATATCTTTGTATGTCTAAGTGGGACTATTTTTCCTTGTACTGAATTTTTGGGGTCAGGCAGTTTCTGCGCATGCGGAGACGAAAGAGGGTCTTCCGTGATGATGGACCCTGGTGAATGCCATGTCGGAGACCAGTCCGAAGTTTGTTGATCGCTGTGATCTATTATGGGGAAGAAGATAGTTTCTGATATGATTATTAAGTCTATGAGTTTCCCAGTGTTTATTCTGTAACGGCAGGAGAGGGCGTATGTGTTCTGCTAGTGTATTTCCCATGCCCAGGTAAAAGAACTTTTTTGCTGAACTTTTTCCTTGCTAGGCTTAGATGGGCAGACGTCTACATGATGATTATCTATATCAATATGTCGGGATGACATGTTACCTAGCAGCACTGAATATGATTGTATGCAGCAGTTATGATGAAAGAATATGCTGATTCTTGTAGAAACATTTGTGTTCATGAACAAAGCCTTTATTGAAGCTTTACTATGCATCTGTATAGTGAGTAATGCTCATTGGAACCAGAAGCCATTTTGGATCCTATTTTTTGTCGATCATCGATCAGAGAACAGGGATGCCCTTATTATCAGGTGATGATTAAGAGATCACAGTTATAAGAAAACCCAATACTGGTGGGTTAACATTGTCTTCAGAAATATTTGCTGAACTTTACCTAAAGGAATCTTCGCTAGAAAAGAGGTTCTGTCTAGGAGTCATGCTTGAACATTATTTATTAACTGACATGATCGGTCAGTAAGGCCTGATGATTATATTTATAAACAGCGGAAATCTAAGTGCTTGTCTGCGGACGTTCCATTGTAATGTTCTTCAACATGAATGCCAATTTAAGATTGTAGACCATTGATCAACAGTATGATGATATATGTCGACCTGTTTTCCTGTAACTATATTCGTACTGTCCAAGTGTGTGCGTCCAATTAAACAGTATGAAACGACCACAGTAGTCTGCATCATTAACTTCTAACTACGTGTGAGTGAGTGTTTGATCTTCTAGTCAACTCTTCAGAACAATCCATGCATTCGCGTATTGACACTCACATTAACACTCATGGTCAACATTACATCCTTGTCGGGACCTCATTACGTTTTGGGACAAGGTGACCTGTATGCCCAACACTGTGCCGGTTTTGAGTTGACCATTTACACCAATACCAGCTTTATTAACGTGGTGACCCATTTAAAGAACATTGTGACTGGACGAGCTATATCACAGAAAAGCACTTATCAATCGGGCAGCGAGAGCCAATGGAAATGCAGATTATTTGTCCCGCTTTCCTATTGAGACCACAGGCGAAGAACTGGAGGATGATGCAGATGTTGCAATAAGTAGCATCACAGCTGAGGTTATCAGAGAGTTTACCCAGATACCACATAAGATAGGGTTGATGGCAGCAACAAGCCAGAAAGATATCAGTGAAAGGGTACCTGCCGAATCATCCACAGCACCAGCAACCACTCAAGTATTTCCCACCTATTCGCGTGAGGAATTGGTAAATCTCCAGGGAGCTGATGATGTGGTAGCGATGGTTAGGGAGATGGTAAATGATGGCACCAGACCTGCAGGAAGAGATGCTCAAAAAATCCCCTTGGCTGCAAGGAAACTACTTAATCAGAGTAACCGGCTCAAAGTGACAGATGGGTTGTTATTTCGGACAGTAAAGGGATCAGATGGATCCAGCATAAAACAACTGGTAATACCTGAGTCCATGAAACCACGGATACTGGACTCTGCTCATAGGGTGGGCCATCAGGGAAGAGAGCGCATGGTACAGTTGCTGAGAAGTAGTTGCTTCTGTGTAGGCATCACAGCTGATGTTGAGGTGTTTTGTCGCAGATGCAACCGATGTAACATTGCCAACGCACCTCAACTGAAGTTTCATGGGCCTTCTGGAAACCTGATTGCCTCCAGGCTACTCGAGGTGGAGGTGGTAGCGATGGATTTCACACTGCTAGAACGGGATTCTAAAGAGTTTGAGAATGTATTAGTGCTGACAGATGTGTTCAGCAAGTACACCACTGCCATACCAACAAGAGACCAAAAATGCAACAATGGTCACCAAGGCCCTGGTGGAGAAGTGGTTCCAGTATCTCGGAGCTCCTTAGAGGATACATTCTGATCAAGGCCGGAACTTTGAATCAGCGGTAGTCGCAGAGCTGTGCAGGATATATGAAGTCCACAAGAGCCGCACTACAGCTTACAATCCTAAAGGCAACGGGCAGTGCGAGCGCTTCAACAAGACCTTGCATGATTTGCTGAGACCCATGACAGCCAACCAGAAGCGAAGGTGGTCTGAGCATCTAGCTGAGGTGGTTATGGTCTACAACTCCACCCCCCCCCCCAATTCTTCGACAAGGTACTCACTATACTACCTCCTCTTTGGCAGAGAACCTAGGCTTCTTCTTGACTTCATGATAGGCACGCGTCCAGATGAAGAGCCCGAGACAACTGATGAGTGGCTACAAGGCCACCTAGAGAGGTTACAAGTAGCGCACCAAAAAGCTGCAGAGAATGCAGAAAATGGCCGCTGATAGGAGGGAGAGAAGTAATCAGCTTCCAGGCTCCACACCGTTGCGAGTGGGTGAAAGAGTGCGGAAAAGAGTGCACTACACTGACAGGGTCAAAATACAAGACGTGTGGTCCAACGTCGAATTTATTATATCAGCAATTCCAGACGCTAGCGGTGGTCCTTATGTGATAAGGCCATTAGACAACGAAGATCTGAAGATGAGGGTTGCGGCGCACGAACTGAGACGAAGTGAAGACAAAGATGATTCTCCAGATCTGGTAGATACGACACTAGGCCTACCTGAGGCACCAGCTTCGCCAGATGAGACAGACCCTGGGGAGGACGTCCATGGTCTAACGCCCGAGCCAGGCTGGTATGCTTTGCAGCCGATAGAGGGTCCTGCCCCAAGACGATCTGAGAGATTACGATTGAAGCGCCAGAGTTAGTGCTGTTGTCGGGACGACAACAAAATCAGGCGGGGAATATAGGACAGCGCCATCCTGTCATCTCCATTTTGTCTGTCGTTCTCTACCTTTGTGCTACAACATGGCGATTTGGAAGCCATTTTAGCGTTACTCAGTCAGGATCTAAAAATAGAACATTAGTCATGCCCGCTGAGAGAGCAGCAGCCAATCAGAGAAGAGAAAGCGCTCAGACTGACAGCGCCTGAGTTTAGCCGGTTGAAATCTTCTGTCATTAGAACACTAGACGCAGAGAGAAGAAGTCGCCACAACCAGAGCCTAGGTGCAATATGTCGTTCTCTACCTTTTTACTGCAACATGGCGATTTGGAAGTCATTTTAGCGTTACTCAGTCAGGATCTAAATGGAGGTGACAAGATGGCGCTGTCACAGTATCATTTTATGAGACATGCAAATTGTTAATTTTAGTTCAGGCACAAATCATTGCATTCGCCCTTTCCAAGCACATATTTTCCCAGTTTAATACCCAGAAGAATATTGTGATTTCTAATCATCTTCCCTGAGTTTCGCTGTGTATATTCAAGAATTTAATTATTCAGAGAGGCTAACATTGGTGGGTGGACAGCCAGACAATGCGCCTGTTAATCTTCCAAACCAGTGTACTTAGCAGAGGCATTTGTGCTTTTTATTTCATCTAAAGTTCGTGGAATGAAGCTATCAGACTGTTCGTGCTACGAAGCTGCAAGACTAAAGTTTTGACGTCACTAGTTGTGAGTTAAAAGCAGGGAATCAACACTAACCGCCTACATTGGACGAGTTATGTGGAGAAGAGCCCGCATCACAGAAGAATTAACGAAACCACGGCTGCAGGACTCACTTATACCAGCTAAGTTTACTAAGAAAACAGCAAAAGGACAATTGTTTTTATCAATCCTCAAACCAAGTCTCAGTGAAGACAATTTTATTTACATCTAAAATTCACCACCATTCCATCGCTATTTTAACCTGTTAAAACTAATTGATTTTAAAATTTATTACTTGTTATTTTAAAACAAAACAATCATTGATGATTCAGTTATTATATGTATGAAAGCAAACGTATGAGCAAGACTCTTTAATGTAACTGCAGGGCTAAGGGGAGGCAATCCGTGACAAGGGGCCTCTCCAGCAGGGGTGTATCGAGGTGGGAAGAGAGGCTTAGCGGCACAAAAAGCTATAGAAATAGTTATAGTAAGAGTAAGTCTATAACGTTAATTTCCACTTATAATGACATTTGCGCCGTACATCATACATGATGAGCTGTCTAAAAGAATTTTTAAACGTAAGTATGCCAAGTGCAGTTGTTACACGGCCGTGTTCTCTGTTACCAATTGCCAAATAGAGCCTTCACCGCTTCCTATAATTTAGGGCCTCACCACGTCTAAATTTAGTCCTGCTGACAACGCTTTTGGGAAGAGTGGACGAAAAAAATTAGTGTCAGATTATTTGAATAACCTATTGTAGAATCATGATCAAGTTGTGGGGAGACATAATCAGCTAAGCCACCAGGTGTGGTACTTAAAAAAGAGGAAGAATCATAATAATAAATTGAAGTTAAAATAAAGTATAAAATACTATTACAAACAGTGGCGAATTTAAGTTGTGCGAGGCCCTAGGCAAGCGTGAACTTCCAACTAATGGGAAGCTAATGGCAAGAAATTGACCATCGCCAGTGGAGCAAGGAATGAGAAGAAGGCGCCGGAGAGCGATAGGACGCACATTGAAAAAAGTATGTTAACAGAATTACTAGACAATTCTACGCTCTGGAATCTCCAGGGTTACCAGGTAAAGGTAGTGGAAGACAAAAGAGTACGCGGAAAAGAGAACTGGAGAGTGGGCCTCTTGTTTCTCTCTCCACATTACACTATTTCTTTCTCATTCAGGTTTACGTTATCCTGTTTTTTGTTTTTTTTCATAAAAGAACAAATTAAACGTGAACATTGAAGAACGAAAACCCGACATTTCCATTTTTTGACAAAATTAACTTAAAGGTTTCATATTTTTTCATATTTCCGGTAAACCATCCACGCCTCACAGGCAACTATAGAAAATGTGCTGATCAAGCTCCAGACATCCGGGCTATCATCAATGGCCAGAAGGAGATATAGTCTGAAGAGGGAACATCGCTCCACGCGACCTGGAAGAGCGGTGGAAAAAAACAGCCACAGAAATGATCAAATCTCATTAGAGCTCTGAACTGCGCAGGCATTAATATCTGCATCTGACCATCTGGTTCTGGGGCCAGATATAATATTTTATGGCGCCTGTAATTGTGGGAGTCGTGGCAGCCTTTTTTTATATTATATTTAGGTCACGAGGCGTACTGCGAGTTTGGCGGTTTCATGGCAACTTTTCATAACGAAGAGTAACATTTAGTTTCAAAGCTTTACGTCGAAAATAACGAAAGCTGGGTCATTCTCAATAGCTTTCTTTGTCCCTTCTTTTCCCTGTATCTTCGTTTGCTTTTTTCTGTGTCTATTTTACACACTGTGTTCGTTCTGCGTCTATTTTACAAGCCTTGTTCTTCCTTACATGCGTTTCATTTTCCATATTTTTGGATAAATCGGACCCGCCGAGACGTGCCATGATAGGGAAAGTTTAATTATTTGAATTAGCTTTGGCTGGCTTGTTCAATCTTGTAATAATTAATTTAATATCAAAACTACGATAATTCGCAAAAGTAGGCAATAAGCTAACGTTACAAATAAGAATACTGGAACAAGTCAAGAGTTTCTCATATCTTGGTCTCATAAGAAATCAAGACGAAATAGGAATGGCCAAAGCTACATTCAACAACTTGAGACAAATACTGACATCTAAACAAATAACATATTAAAACTGAGAGTCATAAAGTTTATATAGACAGTGACAAATGTCGAGGTGTTGTCACGTGCTGGCCTTCAAAGCATGAATGCACTGCTTAGGCAGCGCATGCTATGCGCTGTCCCGAAATACAACTGGCAGATGGCAAAAGAACAGCTGAGGTTCAAAGATGTGTACAAGAGAGACCAGAGCGCTGGGCATAAATCCATCAACCTGGGAAGATGAAGCTGCCTATCGCACCAAGTGGTGATGCTCTCTACGGCACCACCTCAAATTGGGCGAAAAGAAGCTCTAACGGCAAACAAATGAGAGGAGAAAACATCGAAAGGAACACCAGAAAAAATAAGCAGCTGAGGGTTCTCACCTCAGGAGTGCATTCCCATAGTTATGACTGAAGGGGCGATTATATATATATAGATATATATATATATATATATATATATATATATATATATATATATATATATATATATATATATATATATATATATATATATATATATTGTTACGACACGTTTTAACGATGTCGTCTGCTACAGTTGTGAGCACTTTAAAGTTACGCATTAGATGCTTGAGATATTATAAATATAGAATGTTTTTCACGCTTCACGGTATTTTATTGAACGCGAATTGTATAGTAACTTTAGGACGTGGTACGGTTGACATAGTCCCGCTTGACTACGTTCTTCGTTTACCCTTTTGATTATAAGCTCCGAACGAGTCGGACGTATTCTGTTTACTCCCAGGATATCATTATAGTGCAGAGTATTTCTTTGAAAATTTTGGCTAGAGGGTCAGCCTTCATTATGATTAAAGTAAGAATGGTTATGGAGAACCATTATTGTTGAAGTCCAGATTGCGGGAGTAATTTGATCATGTTATGATCCAAGTTCGAAAGCTGGTAGGTCTCACTTTCGACTGACTGTATCGCAGCAGTGCGTATATATAGCCTACCATGTTTTGACGACAATAATAATTAATCTACAGGACTGTGTCGTGAGAAATTCTAATCCACATATATAAATTAAAAAGTAAATGTAAAGCCTAACAAATAACTTCAATAAAAGGAAAGAAGAATGGTAAAGAACAGTGCTGTCACAATGACTGTACTCGAAATCCCCCTTGTTTTCTAATTCGTCTGCAAATTGTAACGTTTCACGTTGATAGTAAAAGCCTACTGCTTCAATACCCGCTTTCTACGATAAAACGTGTACTGCCTTTCTAATTAGCCTCATTAAATTTATATTTGGGTTCCTTAGGACTTGCTGACAAAGAATATGTTAAACGTTACGCAAATAGTCTAGGAATTAACAAATTATAGCCAAAAGAAATAGTGAGGGATGTCAGACAACACCAAAATCAGAATCGCTCAGTGGCAGATTTTCACACCACCATTGTACGGGAAATAGGCTGACATGTTACCTCCTATTTGATTGGCGGAAAGTAAATGTAAGGCTAAACACGATTAGTCGGACTATAAATACTATCTTTTGTTGTTAGGGGAGACGGAAGGAAGGGTATTTTTTTTTGAAAAAGCTGTGTAAACATGGCACGATTGGTTAGACCCGCCAATATAGTCAATCAGAGGCGTCAGGTCAGCACCACATTTTCAAATAAACTTACTAAAGAACCAGTGCGTTGAGCGCCAGTGCATATTTTTTCTAAATAAAAGCCTGGGACATCGGCAGATCGAAATTGTGCTATATTCATTGCCAGTCAACGTAACTGTGTATTATTCCATGAATTGTGGGACCGTGGTCCTAAAGTTATTGAGCAGCACCTGGTCGGAGCTTTGCTGAACCTAGAGGCTGACAGCATACTCCTGGGTCCAGATATTGACCAGTGAGGTGTCTCCAACACACAGGGAGGCTATCGAGCAGAGGAGTCTTTTCCTGCCGCCATCACGAAAGATAAGCGTCTGTGGCCAGAGGAGCTCAACATTATGCCCCCCCCCCCCTCAAAATCTGACTTTATCATAAAACAGAGGGAAAATACAGTGTTTAAATTGATAGGAACTGTGAACTTTTCCCCATACTATTTCCAAGTTAAACAAACACTTGAAGTCATGATGACAAATAACAACATAGCTTGAAAAAAAAACAAAACCAGTATTACCTCATATTACTACTACACAACTGACACACATAGGATAATATTAATAAAATATGTCACTACTAGGTTCATATTGATAAATTCTGTACATATAAATTGTAATTACAATTGATTGTGATTCCTGGTTCACTTTGTATTTGAATCAGGACACATATATTAGTAAAAGTAATTAATACATATTTATATTTGAAAATTTACCAGTGCCTCATTTAAGATAGTCTTATAGAGTGTTAAATGTGTGTGAGTGTCACAGTGTTGTCAAGTGTGGTGGAATAAATTAAATTGTTTATCTGTCTGTTGTTGTTGTGACTTACACTTCATCATATACATACCCTAGACATTTAACGTAGTCATCACAATATTCCAGAATAATTCTGACTGAGTTATAATGTGGTAGCAAGTAAAGTTATCTGTAAAACACTACACCTATTAGATACAGATACCTTCACAGCTGATCTCAGTCAGTACACTAAGTCCCCTATAAATATTTATAACATCCCACTTTACCACATATATTGGGGTCTCGCTCCAGGGATATTGAACTTTCTCCTGTTATAGATATTGGGAATAATAAGAATTAAAAGGTATCCTTGGGTGGAAATAAATAACGTTGAGCTCTCAGTGCCTGTGGTGTCTTTGGATAAGTAATATCAAAGTGTATTGTTTAGTTTGACATTACCTACATTTACCTGTTAGAAAATGGCGGACCTGGCAAAATTTCGATCTGCTGCTGTACAGACTGCGAAAGAGTTAGGAATGGACGGGCAAATTATGATTGCTTATGTCACTGCTGAATGTGACAAATATATTGAACGGGAAGAAAGAAGATTAGAAAAAGAGGCCGAGAGAAAGTTAGAGGCTGAGACTAAGAGGTTGCAGATTGAGGCTGACAAAGAGGCTAAAGCATTGGAAGCCGAGGAAAGAAGACGAGCTGCAGAAAGGGAAGCAGAAGAAAGAAGATTGACTGCAGAGAGGGAAGCAGAAAAGGAGGAGAAGAGATTACAAAGGGAACATGAGTTACGATTAAGGGAGTTTGAGTTTCAAGGCCATGCTCCTGAAAATGGTGCCAGTCCCTTTGCCTCTGATGCCACTGCTAGCCAGGGAGCCTCAACCTCAGCTATGAATTTTCATTTAGATCATTTTGTTGAGAAAGACGATGATATTGAGAGCTATCTAAATAGATATGAACTATTAGCTACCACATATGGGTTAGAGAGAGAAAGGTGGAGCTTAAAGTTATCTCAAGGACTTCGTGGGGCAGCTTATGAAGTTTTTGCCAAAATGAGCAGAGGTGATCAGGAAAATTATGACATGCTAAAGCAGGCTCTTTTGTTAAGATATGAAAAGAACGCAGAATTTTATAGGAAAAAAATTTAGGAATGCTAAACTACTGTCAGGTGAAACCTATCACCAGTTCTCTGCACGGTTAGAGACATACTTGGAGAAATGGACTTCTCTGGGGAAAACCCAAGATCTTAAGGAAATGGTCCTTATAGAACAATTAAGAGAGTCCATGGCTCCAGACCTGAGAAAGTTTCTCATGGAACAAGGTGCAGAGAGGCTGGGTGAGTTGCTAAATGTTGCTGAAAGGTATCAAGCGGCTCAGGCAGAGGTATCAGGTAATAAAAAGAAACAGGTGGAAAATTTTAGGGCACCACAGAACTTTAATAAATTTGATCCTAGAGATCAAAACAAAGGTAAGCACCAATTTGATAGGCCACGGTATGACAATAAAAATAAAACCCCACAATTCGATGAAAGGAAATATGATGAAAGAAAATCTTTCAACCAAGGGAAAAGGTGGTGTAAAAATTGTCAGATGGACAATCATGACACTGACCGTTGCAGAAGGAAACCTGTGTATATGGCAACCCTTCAGGTCAGGTCGACCTCAAGACAGGAGGAGGATATTATGTTAGATACCACTCCAGAAGAGATGAGGAAGGCACAGGCTGGGGATAAAACACTCAAGCCTTGTTTCAGGAAAATTGTCAACTTGTCATACAACTCCAGGCAAGGGAGATTTTTACATGAAAAACAAGTTATCCTTAGCCAAAGACCGACCAAGCATAAGAGGCCTCACTTGTGTCTTAAAACCAGATTGATTTTCTCTGTTGTAGTTGCAGACTTAATAAGGAGCCTACATGTGAAACCAGATGGGGACCATGAGAAAATAGGTACCATCATCCAAAAGGTGGCTCACAATTATTATTGGCCCAAGTCAAGATGGGACATTGAGAATTTTGTAGAAAGGTGTAGCATAGCACATGAGGGAACACCCACAATTGGGAACATTGATCAGGACCTGGACACGCCACGGGGCAACCGTAGGCCTGACAATAGAAAGAAAAATAAATTTGATAAAGTGGACCAAATGGAATGGGAAGCCCCTTTTCACGGACAAGCTTCAATTAACTGTTTTACAATGGCCACTATGCAGAGAGTGCAAAAAGATGTCTTACCCCAGGATAAGCCGAAAATCCCTCAATCGGACTTAAACAAACTGGAGGAAGAGGATGTAGAGAGGAAATCTCTCATCAAGAATTTTAAGTGGGGAGACAGCCCCAAGAAAAAAATTGGTAGCGGTCGTTTTGTGCATGATACTTCTGGGAAGAAAAATCATCACTATAGAGCTTCGAGTGGAAGAGACCATACCGGTGCATGGACAAATAGGTCCACAAAATTAAAGGTCCATATGTAACGCTGTTAAGAACGTGGACTGATGAAAAGGCAGAGGAAAATATTACATCCTCATACCAATATGTGAATGAGCTGACCACTCGTTTAAAAACTGGCTGGAAACTTGCCAATGAAAATTTGAAACAGGCCAGGAAGAAACATGCTGCCTATTATAACAGGAAAGCTAAAGACAGAGATTTGGCTGTGGGAGAGAGGGTACTGCTTCTTCTACCCGGTAGCCAGAATAAGTTACAAATTGGATGGCAAGGTCCATATACAGTTCTAGAGAAGGTGTCTAGAACCAATTATAAGATAGATAAGAAGGGGAAAGAAAAAATCTATCATGTGAATCTCCTGAAGAAATATTTGGAAAGAGAACATCAGGAAGAGACACATTTGTTGACCTTGTCCATTGCCATGGAGATGAAAAAGGAACCACTTTCATCATTTGAATATCCATTACACCCCTGTGAGACAGCGGCACAGGTGAAAATCAGTACACATTTAACGAAAACTCAGAAAGAGAGAGTGCAACAGGTTCTAGATAATCATGCAGAGGTGTTAACAGACCGACCTGGGCATACAAACTTATTGGAGAACATAGACTCTGTATAGATTACAGGAGACTGAATGCTATTACAGAAGGACAGGTGGATCCATTGCCAGATACAAATCAGTTGTTTGCCAGGCTAAATAAAGCTAAATATTTCTCAAAAGTGGATCTGAGTAAAGGATACTATCAGATTCCAGTAAAGCCTGAGGTTAGACCATACCTAGCTTTTAGTATTTCAGAAGGACGCTATGAGTTTAATAGATTGCCATTTGGATTGAAGAATGCGCCTAGTGTCTTCTCTAGAATGATGAGAAAATTATTGGACCCTCTGAATAATTCATGTATCACAAATTTCATGGATGATATCCTTATAGCAACAGAAACATTTGAGGAACACATTGACTCTCTGAACATGCTGTTTAATCGGCTTAGGGAAGAGAAATTTAACAGCCCGACCAACCAAATGTTGCGTTGGATGTAAAGAATTGGAATTCTTGGGACACACAGTTTATCAGGGAAACATGACCCCTGACCCAAAGAATTTAGAGAAACTAAAGAAAGCCCCGAGACCACAAACCAAGAAAGACGTGAGATCCTTTGTCTCATTATGTGGTTTCTACCAAAAGTATATCAAAAACTTTAATTCCATATGTGCACCGTTAACTGATTTGACACGTAAGGGAAATCCAGATCGAATTACATGGACATCACAATGTGAAATGGCTTACCAGGAATTGAAGGAAAAGCTCACAAGCAAACCTATTTTGAAATTACCTGACTTAAGTCAAGAATTCATAGTAAGGACAGATGCCAGTAATATTGGGTTAGGTGCAACTTTGCTACAGAAATCAGATGCATTGGATGGGGAATTAAGCCCAGTGGCATATGCTAGCAGAAAGTTGAATAAAGCTGAAACCAATTACTCAACTAGCGAAAAGGAATGTCTTGCAGTAATATGCGCGATAAAGAAATTCAATATTTATCTGTATGGGAAGGCATTTAAGTTGCAAACGGATCACAAACCTTTGTCGTTTCTAGCACAGGCTAGACATGAGAATTCTAGATTACTCCGTTGGTCATTATTGATGCAGCCATTTGAGTTTAGCATAGAGTATATAAGTGGAAAAACAAATCTGGGAGCGGATTTTTTAAGCCGCCATCCGTGTGATGAGAATCACCCTAAACTCCAGGAAAAATAATAAATTTCTCTATGTGTATATAGAATTATAGACTGACATATAACGTCTGTTTTAAGTGGGGAGGATTTGTCGTGAGAAATTCTAATCCACATATATAAATTAAAAAGTAAATGTAAAGCCTAACAAATAACTTCAATAAAAGGAAAGAAGAATGGTAAAGAACAGTGCTGTCACAATGACAGTACTCGAAATCCCCCTTGTTTTCTAATTCGTCTGCAAATTGTAACGTTTCACGTTGATAGTAAAAGCCTACTGCTTCAATACCCGCTTTCTACGATAAAACGTGTACTGCCTTTCTAAGAAAAACCTTGAGATACGCAAGCTGACCTATATTTAATATTCCATTCATGTCATTTTATACACTAAGTTACCATAAACGAAAGACAGATGGACTAAGGATAGAAAGAAAGGGAGGGGCTGAAAGCCGGAACGCAGGCAATACTACCACAGTCTCGCAATACACAATTACTACCATCACGCGTGTAAGGCCACAAGCACTAGCTTTTTTTCAAATCGACAGTGATAAAAAACACTACCCATACAGAGAGTTAGGTTTTAAAAAACTTACAAAACGCTTATTAGGAAACATGACATTCTACTGTTTTATGTCTAAAATCCTGACATTAGTCGGACAGTACAGCAGGACAGGTGGCGGTTCTAAACATAAAAAATAAAAAAAAACTACACGACTATCCTGGAAAATACATATTTTGAACGCAGCCCCTTAGCCCCATTAAATTTATATATTTGGGTTCCTTAGGACTGGCTGACAAAGAATATGTTAAACGTTACGCAAATAGTCTAGGAATTAACAAATTATAGCCAAAAGAAATAGTGAGGGATGTCAGACAACACCAAAATCAGAATCGCTCAGTGGCAGATTTTCACACCACCATTGTACGGGAAATAGGCTGACATGTTACCTCCTATTTGATTGGCGGAAAGTAAATGTAAGGCTAAACACGATTAGTCGGACTATAAATACTATCTTTTGTTGTTAGGGGAGACGGAAGGAAGGGTATTTTTTTTTTGAAAAAGCTGTGTAAACATGGCACGATTGGTTAGACCCGCCAATATAGTCAATCAGAGGCGTCAGGTCAGCACCACATTTTCAAATAAACTTACTAAAGAACCAGTGCGTTGAGCGCCAGTGCATATTTTTCTAAATAAAAGCCTGGGACATCGGCAGATCGAAATTGTGCTATATTCATTGCCAGTCAACGTAACTGTGTATTATTCCATGAATTGTGGGACCGTGGTCCTAAAGTTATTGAGCAGCACCTGGTCGGAGCTTTGCTGAACCTAGAGGCTGACAGCATACTCCTGGGTCCAGATAGTGACCAGTGAGGTGTCTCCAGAACACAGGGAGGCTATCGAGCAGAGGAGTCTTTCCTGCCGCCATCACGAAAGATAAGCGTCTGTGGCCAGAGGAGCTCAACATTATGCCCCCCCTCAAAATCTGACTTTATCATAAAACAGAGGGAAAATACAGTGTTTAAATTGATAGGAACTGTGAACTTTTCCCCATACTATTTCCAAGTTAAACAAACACTTGAAGTCATGATGACAAATAACAACATAGCTTGAAAAAAACAAAACCAGTATTACCTCATATTACTACTACACAACTGACACACATAGGATAATATTAATAAAATATGTCACTACTAGGTTCATATTGATAAATTCTGTACATATAAATTGTAATTACAATTGATTGTGATTCCTGGTTCACTTTGTATTTGAATCAGGACACATATATTAGTAAAAGTAATTAATACATATTTATATTTGAAAATTTACCAGTGCCTCATTTAAGATAGTCTTATAGAGTGTTAAATGTGTGTGAGTGTCACAGTGTTGTCAAGTGTGGTGGAATAAATTAAATTGTTTATCTGTCTGTTGTTGTTGTGACTTACACTTCATCATATACATACCCTAGACATTTAACGTAGTCATCACAATATTCCAGAATAATTCTGACTGAGTTATAATGTGGTAGCAAGTAAAGTTATCTGTAAAACACTACACCTATTAGATACAGATACCTTCACAGCTGATCTCAGTCAGTACACTAAGTCCCCTATAAATATTTATAACATCCCACTTTACCACAGACTGGAACGGACTGCACTGAATATATATGAATAGCAGGATGATTTATGTCATGAACTGATGTGTTGATTGTGATGTAATAAATATGTTTATATGGACTCTGAACAAGAAGGAGTTCTCACGTGATTCTAGTTGAAATTGAATACCCTATTCTGCATTTTTACTTATACTTGTACTCAGCACGATTCTCTAAAAAAATGAAGAACGATATTATGGTAGAACAAGATAAAGGGGTCCGTAAGAAAAAGAATCTGATGACACCCTCTACTCTCAAAAGTTGAATACCGCCTATAACCTTTTGACTCGTTGCAACATAGAGAAAGAACCCACTTGCAATATATATATATATATATATATATATATATATATATATATATATATATATATATATATATATATATATATATATATATATATATATATATATATATATATATATGCCATTGTGACATACTTTGTGCGCGCTCTTCTCCTCTCCGGCAGTATTGAACTACATTTGTTGTGCGTACGGAATTATGTGCATTATTAAATTGTTAGCATATTCTTTTCCCCTTCTGTCATTGTTGACGTTAAACGCTTCGATGCCTAAACATAATGCCTATCTCTGAGAGAATAATTGAATCACTAAAACGTGATAATACACATTCACTCCAGGTAAATGTGTGCATGAAGTTTTTGCATAATCACTTCCGACTCGACAGCAGGGTTAGGTGATTATAGATAAACGCAATCTTGGAAGACGTTTTGAAGAGTGAGCAGGAAGCGTGATATAAGTAGAGTGACAATATTTGTCGGATGTAGCAACTTCATATACGGAGGGTGACTGTATGGAATTTTTAAACGCATGAGTCATGGAAAATATTACATGAAGAAAAGTTATCATAACATGTACTTTGAATGTATTGACCGGCATTTGAGGCGCCAATAAACAATCGCGCTGATTGGGAGTTTTGTCGAAAACGCCAGGTGGAAGCGTGGGCTGGGAACCTACGATATAAAGAAAATGTTTGACATACGGCGCAGCATTCCAGAAAACGTCAACGTAGACAGCTCGGACCTTGCCACAGAAAAGAATAGAGTTGGATTCTGAATTTATAGGACCGGACAAAAAGTATTAAGAGCATCTCTGTACATCAGTAGTAAACTCGCCAAAATTAATACGGAACCCGCAATTCTACAGGACTGTGACAGGCACAGGTTATGGACATAGATTACATGATTTCCCACCTTTGCTTCTCTATTAATATTCACGTTGTGTTAAACGCAGAACCCTTACACTTCGATATCTGTCCAACTCATAATTCTAGCCAGGCCTATTTTTCTTTTCTCTATGTCTTATAGGCACTAGGAATGTTTACAAACAGACCTATTACCTAGTCCACGACGGGACAGGTAAACAGCCAGCGAGTAGAGCCGTTAACTGTATTATCACGCGAGCGATTGCGCAAATCGTTGAATAGTGACAGATCAGACAATTAACGCGCGTAGAGAGAATGAGTCGTCTAAATGGGTCTTTAAAATTGGTCTCCAAATAAATGCCTCTAAAACTAAAGCTATGAACTTTTCTAACGAGACCTTTGATATCATCTTGAACGGGGAAAAACTACAGAAAGTTGAAAGTTTCAATTATTTAGGCAGTAAAATGACTCAGGATGGTGACACAACAAGAGAAATCCATACTAGAATTGCTTTGGCAGCTAGCGCGCCTTCAATAGATTATCTAACATTTGGAAATTACGATCATTGAATATACATACCAAGCTTCGTCTGTTTAATTCAAATGTTATCTCAGTGTTAACATACGGCTGTGAGAGTTGGAAAATAACAAAATCATTGGAGAACAAGCTGAATACATTCGAGAACAAATGTCTTAGAAAACTCATGAACATCAGTTGGAAAGAATTCAAGACTAATCGACAAATAAGAGAAGACTCTAGGCAGAAATATGTCTCCGACTATATAAGGAAAAGACGATGGTCATATATCGGTCATGTCCTAAACGAATGCAAAACAACAGAATACCACTACAGGCGCTCACTTGGGTTCCTGAGGGTAAGCGGAAAAAAGGAAGACCAAAAGAAACACTCAGAAGAACAATAATAAGAGAAGGAAGAACGTTGGGCCTAAATAATGTGCAAGAGCTAAGAGGAGTGGCGTCACAACGAACAACCTGGAGAGCACTGGTTTCTGCCTTATGCGCCGTGTTTGGCGCTTAAAGAATTTATTATTATTATTGGTCAGGGGAAATTAATCTAAGGAAAGGGGAGATAACCACAGTTAATACCATTCCCCTTTCTCTCTCTTCCCCCCCCCCCCCCCCATCTGTTTATTCGCGGTCTCAGGGAACTTAATTAGCTACAGGTAGAGACGGCAGATCAAAAGCAAGTCCGTTCGCTAGCGAAGAATCCGGGGTTGGCATAAGTGAGAAATAAAACTTTCATTCACGAATCGACCGCAGATTTCCCCAAAATACGAGCGGAGGCACTATAAATCGCACTGGCTAGCGATTTTATCCCCATTTTATATATATATACCCCAACTTTTAAAATCATTTATCTAGTAGCAGCAGAATTTTCGGAATACCTAGCTTCGAACGCTAGACCATTGTTAAAGTCGATTTCTTAGTATTTTCGTTGGAGATATTTCAATTTCTGTGTTGCGGTAAATATATATTCTAGCATTTTGAGTGATTTAATTGTTAAAGTTCGTCAATATAATTTCACTAGGTTTTTCTGTGTTAATTGGCTAACAGGTTAAATAACATCTAGCTAAGTTTTCCAGCCGTAACGTAAATTTAATTAATTGCTATTACCCAGAAAGAGATATTTAATTGACTAGTAAACGCATGCACTATTCATTATGAGTATTGACGAAATATATATTTATTTCTAATTCATTATGAGTAATTTTATAAATGACTAGCGCTTATTTCACGTGTTAAAAACGATAAGTTAAACTAGACACTTGTTGTTTAAAATCTAATTTAAATACCGGAGTGATTAAAAAGGTCTTACCTAAACGCGTGGTAGATTAGGAAGTTCATATTTATGTTCAATGTTTTGAATTTTCTTCCTTAATCTAGTACGGATCACAAACCATAACCTACCAGCGGTCTTAATCTGAGAAAAAGGGGTCTAAGTCTAAGTCAAATAGTACCAAGAAAAACACTCTTTTCACACAACATGCCAAAGAAAAAGTCACCGAATCTTTTGGCCGAATACCATCACCAACCAAGATCTGCTTACTCGGAGCAAGCAAGAGAACATGCACACCATCATAGCTGGCAGACGCTGGAGCTGGGTTGGCCATGTCCTCAGAAGAGACCCCGATGCCATCACAAGAACAGCTATGCTTTGGACACCTGAAGGAAAACGAAAGAGAGGCCGACCAAAAACAAGCTGGCGGAGGACTGTGGAGGCTGAGATGCAAAGAATGAACCAGAGTTGAGGCACTGTACGAAGGATGGCCGCCGACCGAGCAAAGTGGAATCAATTTGCTGTTGTCCTACAAGACACCACTAGGCGTGATGGCCACTGACTGCTTTGACGGTCGGCGGCTAAGGATCAAAGAAGAAGAAGTCTAAGTCAAATAGTACCAAGAAAAACACTCTTATGTATAACGGGTCTTAGAGGTTGACCTATTCGGCCCTCTAGTTTTACCCAGAGAGAGAGAGAGAGAGAGAGAGAGAGAGAGAGAGAACATTTGACAAATAAGAATAACGATAACTGGACATATAGATACCCAGATTTCGTTTTCATTTTTTCCAATTTACATTCAGCCCGTTGTGGCGAAAGAAGCCATCAAAATTAACACTACCCGAATCCCAACCATTGTGTTGTGGCGAAGATTTATCCAGCAAGATTTACCTACCTGACATTTCTCTTTAATTAATCGGAATTACCAGGTACTGTACACTGTGACAATCACAATACATATAATGAAAGAACAATGGGGAAATGCGGCAGCGGAACAGCAAATGAAAATGGGGATAAGCTAATAAGTTTCTGTAGCATTAACAACCTGGTCATTGGAGGAACACTTTTCCCACATAAAGAAATTCACAAGTTAACATGGGAATCACCAAATGGTCGGGACAGAAACCAGATAGACCACATCATGGTTAACGGCAGATGGAGACATGCATTACAAGATGTGAGGGTAAGAAGAGGTGCAGATGTGGGAAGTGATCACCATTTAGTGGTAGCAAAACTGAAAGTGAAACTAAGAAGGGCTGGACCAACTGTAACTACACAGAAAAGGTTTGACATCAGCAAATTGAAGGACCCCCTTACCAGAAAAGCTTTTGCGGCCGACATTAAGAAACGATATCAATTTGCCAAAAGCCAGGAAAAGACATTGACTGATGATATAGACCAGAATTTCAACACCATTTCAACAATATATAAGGAAAGTAGCAAATCATGCTTAGGTTTCCAGGAAAGGAAGAAGCAAGACTGGATAACACCAGAAACACTAAACACCATAAAGATGAGAAAGGAAATGAAAAGAAAGAAAACAGAAGCGAAGTCCCCCAGGTTAAAGCAACTATATAGCGAACAGGGAAGTTAAACGCCAAACCCGAGCCAACAAAAGGAATTTCCTAGACGATCTTGCAAAACAGGCAGAAGAGGCAGCACTGAGAAATGAACAAAGCACAGTATACAAAATAACTAAATTCATCAGCGGAAAACAAGGTGCGAACAATATTACATTAGTAAGAGATAAGCAAGGAAATCTCATCAAGACAGCAGAGGGACAGGAAACAAGATGGGCAGAGCACTTCAGAGAAACGCTGAACAAGGAAATACCAGAGACACAATTGAATGTTCCTGAGGCTGAAAACGATCTAGATGTAAATACAGACATTCCACGAAAAGAAGAAATCATCACAGCAATCAAAGGGTTAAAGAACGATAAAGCTCCGGGCCATGATAACTTAAATGCAGAGCTATTTAAGACAGACCCTGAGCTAGCAGCAGAACTATTAGAACCACTATTTGCTCAAGTGTGGAAAACGGGGACAACACCATCAGAGTGGAAGAAAGGAATAATTGTCAAATTGCCCAAGAAGGGAGATCTTGCAGACTGCAATAATTGGAGAGGAATCACTCTTCTCTCAGTTCCCAGCAAAATACTAGGCAGGATAATTATACAGAGAATTTCAAAGGCAGTAGACTACAAACTGAGGAAAGAACAAGCAGGATTCAGAAAGAACAGAAGATGTGTAGACCATATATTCACTCTCAGGAACATTATAGAGCAGTGCTCAGAATGGCAAAGACAGCTTTACATAAATTTTGTTGATTTTGAAAAGGCTTTTGACAGCATACATAGGGACAGTTTATGGAAAATACTGAGGGCTTATGGAATTCCAAGCTGCATAGTGTCAATCATAAAAAGCCTCTATGCCAACTTTACGTGTAGTGTTGGGCAGAGCAACCTAACCTTCGAGGTGAAGACAGGAGTACGACAGGGATGCCCCTTATCAACCACTCTATTTTTAACAGTCATAGACTGGGTGATGCGCCAGACAACAGAGGGCAGTCCAAGAGGAATAAGATGGACTACATTTTCTACATTGGAAGATCTGGAATATGCAGATGACATTGCACTGCTGGCACATTCACATCAACACATCCAGGAAAAAACGGATAGACTTAATAAAATTAGCCAGCAGGTGGGCTTGAACATCAATTTAAAGAAGTCTGAGGTCATGACGCTCAATGTGAGCAACCCTGAGCCCATATCAGTAAGGAATCAGCAACTGGTACAGACAGATACCTTCACATACCTAGGAAGCATAGTAACACCAGATGGTGGGGCAGGCAAAGACATTAACATCAGAATGAATAAGGCAAGAACAGCCTTCTTTAGCCTAAATAACATCTGGAAGTCCTCCCAATACAGCACAAGCACAAAATTAAGATTGTACCGGAGTTGCGTGCTTTCTGTGCTTCTCTATGGTGCGGAGTGCTGGAGAGTCACAGAGAGGGAAATGTCGAAATTGTCCTCTTTTCACACAACATGCCTAAGAAGGATTCACCGCATCTTTTGGCCGAATGCCATCACCAACCAAGATCTGCTTACTCGTAGCAAGCAAGAGGACATGCACACCATCATAGCTGGCAGACGCTGGAGCTGGGTTGGTCATGTCCTCAGAAGAGACCCCAATGCCATCACAAGAACAGCTATGTTTTGGACCCCTGAAGGAAAGCAAAAGAGAGGCCGACCAAAAACAACTTGGCGGAGGACTGTGGAGGCTGAGATGCAAAGAATGAACCAGAGCTGGGGCACTGTACGAAGGATGGCCGCCGATCATGCAAAGTGGAATCAATTTGTTGTTGCCCTACAAGACGCCACTAGGCGTGATGGCCACTGACTGCTTTGACGGTCGGTGGTTAAGGATCGAAGAAGAAGAAGAAGAAGTACACTGTGAACACTATGTCTCGTAATTATTTTCCTACCTGGATTAATTGATGTGTCATAAACAGATCCACGTATTATTGCCAAAATAAGCGTTCCCCAACAGGAAGATTAATCAGTCTTGGAGGAACTGGGGCTTGTTTTGCCAAAACCAAAAAACTGCATTTGTGACTTGTATCACGGATATTTGTCAAGATGTTGTTAACACAACGAGTAGGTAAGCATGACTGAATGTGGCCACAGGTTTGTCAGAAGTGAGAGAAAGAAAGAGTGAATAATTCTTCTGTAGTATAATCATTGTACTCACTTTGTTCTTTTCTACCTTTTGTTTGCTAATACTGTTATTTACAGGATAGAATAATTAGGAACTCTGTTCTTTACAGTACAGTCAAAATTCAATACCATAGCGCAAATCGTTTGGCCTTTTTGGGGTAATTAACTTCTTCTTGTGGGATCTTGTCTCAACAGAGGGGATTGCACTTATGGGTTTATTCTTTTAATTTATGTAAATATGAGTTTGTATTGCTATTTGATATTTGCTGTTGTGAAGTTTTCTTTATGATAATAAAATTTAACAAAACTTTAATTACCCGAGTTGGTCAGCTCAGCCCAATATCCATACCCCACTTACTATAGTTTTCACGTTTGTGCGTCTGGTTGTCGTCACGTATCTGTGTGCGTGTATGTGAGTGGTTAATAATATATATGTTAATATATATATGGAAGGGAGAGTTGTCTGATAAACAAATTTCAGTCGTAAAGATAGGCTGGACAAGAGGTATATTCTCAATCCAGGGACAGATTCTACCTTTAAACTATTCACTCGTGAAATCTATTTCTTTACCTTATCTCTCACTGAGTTATCACCTTTTTCAGCTCTATCCCGGACGAGCCTCCATTCTGTCGTAGAAAGTCTACCTCTCCTTACAGTTCGAGTGTAGTGCTGTTACAGAAGCCCAATAAGGAAGTTCGGCTGTGCATATATTACCGCTTACTAAACACTGTAACGGAATTCCAGCCTGAACCTCTACAGAGCGCTTCTGAGATATTCACGAAGCTTAGCAAGGCAAGAATTTTCTCCCAAATTGACCCGAGTAAAGGTTATTACCAAATACCAATCAAGGAGGAAGTTAAGCCATTGTTAGCTTTCAGCACCAGGGAAGGACACTATACCTTCAACGTGATGCCGTTCGGATTGCACAACGCACCGGGAGTCTTCACCAGAATGATGAGAAAGCTTTTAGAACCCTTGAAAAGTCCCCATATCCATAATTTCATGGATGACATATTAAGTGCAAATGAAAACTTTGACGAACATGTAGCTACGGTTGCTATGCTCCTCATGAGACTACAGGAAACTGGTCTCACAGCCAGACCTAGGAAATGTCTCATCGGATTTGAAAAGCTCGATTTCCTGGGGCATACCATTTAACAAGGCTGCATGTGGCCAGTTGCCAAGAATATTGAGAAAATAGTTGCAGCGAAAAGGCCCCGGACGAAGAAAGACACACGTTTATTTCTATCACTGTGTGCATATTATCAAAAATTTATCAACAATTTCAATGGACTAACGGCACCCATTACGGACCTTACCAAAAAGGGGCGACCGGAAAAAGTTATTTGGGATTCTAAGTGCGAACATGCTTCCGTCACTCTCAAGGGACAGCTGTCCGAATACCCCATTCTGAGGCTACCTGACCTTAAGAAATCTTTTATATTGCGGGTAGAAGCATCGGGTCAAGGCATCAGGTCAACACTACTCCAAGCAGATGACAATGATCCGAATCTGTTATTTCCCGTTGCGTATGGCAGCCGTAAACTGAAAACAGCAGAACGAAACTATTCCACATTTGAAAGAGAGTGTCTAGCACTTGTACATGGCATAAGAAGGCACCATGAATATCTATACGGAGTGTCATTCACTGTGCAAACGCATCATGCTCCACTGGCGTTTCTTGTGGCCAACAAGGAATTCAATGCGAAGATAATGCGCTGGGCTTTGTTGCTAAGCATATATTCTTTTAAAGTAGAATACATACCAGGAAGGGAAAACGTAGGGGCAGACTTTATGAGTCGGAATTGAAGCACGAAGGAGGAGGGGATGAGAGGGAAGAAAACAGTCACCCGGAAGCTACGGACACAGGTAGATCTATTTTCATAAAAGAAAAATGAAAAATGGTTTCATGTCTACAAGCCGGGACGTAACTGTGACAGGCACAGGTTATGGAAATAGATTACATGATTTCCAACCTTTGCTTCCCTATTAATATTCATGTTGGGTTAAACGCAAAACCCCTACACTTCGATATCTGTCCAATTCATAATTCTAGCCACGCCTATTTTTCTTTTCTCTATGTCTTACAGGCACTAGGAATGTTTACAAACAGACCTATTACCTAGTCCACGACGGGCAGGTAAACAGCCAGCGAGTAGAGCCGTTAACTGTATTATCACGCGAGCGATTGCGCAAATCGTTAAACAGTGACAGATCAGACAATTAACGCGCGTAGAGAGAATGAGTCGTCTAAATGGTAAAATCAAGGGCGATAAGTCGAAAGACGGATTTTCGGTAGTACATTGGTCAGGGGGAATTAATCTGAGGAAAGGGGAGATAACCACAGTTACCCCCCGCCCCACATCCGTTTGTTAGCGGTCTCAGGGAACCTAATTAGCTACGGGTAGAGACGGCAGATCAAAAGCAAGTCCGTTCACTAGCAAAGAATCTGCGGTCGGCAAAAATGAGAAATAAAACTTTCATTCACGAATCGACCGCAGATTTCCCCAAAATACGAGCGGAGCCACTATAAATCGCACTGGCTAGCGATTTTATCCCCATTTTATATATATATACCACAACTTTTAAAATCAAGGGTTCTAAGAGCTTTCTCATCATTCTGGTGAAGACTCCCGGTGCGTTGTGCAATCCGAACGGCATCACGTATCGTTTTTACACGTGAAATAAGCGCTAGTCATTTATAAAAGGTATCGTGTCCTTCCCTGGTGCTGAAAGCTAACAAGGGCTTAACTTCCTCCTTGATTGGTATTTGGTAATAACCTTTACTCGGGTCAATTTGGGAGAAAATTCTTGCGTTCTGTAGAGGTTCAGGCTGGAATTCCGTTACAGTGTTTAGTAAGCGGTAATATATGCACAGCCGAACTTCCTTATTGGGCTTCTGTAACAGCACTACACTCGAACTGTAAGGAGAGGTAGACTTTCTACGACAGAATGGAGGCTCGTCCGGGATAGAGCTGAAAAAGGTGATAACTCAGTGAGAGATAAGGTAAAGAAATAGATTTCACGAGTGAATAGTTTAAAGGTAGAATCTGTCCCTGGATTGAGAATATACCTCTTGTCCAGCCTATCTTTACGACTGAAATTTGTTTATCAGACAACTCTCCCTTCCATATATATATTAACATATATATTATTAACCACTCACATACACGCACACAGATACGTGACGACAACCAGACGCACAAACGTGAAAACTATAGTAAGTGGGGTATGGATATTGGGCTGAGCTGACCAACTCAGGTAATTAAAGTTTTGTTAAATTTTATTATCATAAAGAAAACTTCACAACAGCAAATATCAAATAGCAATACAAACTCATATTTACATAAATTAAAAGAATAAACCCATAAGTGCAATCCCCTCTGTTGAGACAAGATCCCACAAGAAGAAGTTAATTACCCCAAAAAGGCCAAACGATTTGCGCTATGATATATATATATATATATATATATATATATATATATATATATATATATATATATATATATATATATATATATATATATATATATATATATATATATATATATATATATATATATATATATATATATATATATATATTTACGTGCTCCTCGCCACAGAGACGAATCTACGTAAAAGCAGCAGCGGCACTTCAGCATTTTGGTTAAGTCCCAGTTTTAACAGGCCAAAAACAACCGAACTTTATTTTGATAAATTCATCAAGCCTAAAGACTTTTCGGTGAAAAAACCTAATTATTTTTCATAATTACCAGTCATATTTATTTACATTTATTTCAAAGTAATAGATAATTTTATTTGTATGTGTTGATTTTGGCAAATTCATAGTTGAATTAATCACTACAGAGAGAAAGGCATACGAATGATCCAGAACCTCTAGTATATACGTATATACTCATATATATATATATATATATATATATATATATATATATATATATAAATATATATATATATATATATATATATATATATATATATATATATATATATAGCTAATGAGAGGAATTTCGCTGAATTAAATCAGCTAGCGGCCTAAACGAGCTAACTCATGCAATATACATCTTCACAAAAGGCGGCGGGTCAGATAAAAAGTTAACGTGCTCAGACGCATTCAGCATTGTTCTTGACTTCTGAAATATCTTGTGAAAACTCCCTCGAGGTAGAAGCATCATTATCCTTCTATCTACAACTCTGCCAGGAGTAATCCTGTACGAAGATAGCCACCTTTGAAGACCCATATTAAATACTTTAGGTTTTGGCCACTGTTGGACCACTACTGCAGAGAAAAGGGGAGGCAACCCGTGACAGCCTTGCACCTTGCAGTTACTTTTCTAGACTTTCCATTCAGGACTCAGTAACACTGACAAAGAAAACATGGAAAAACCTAGAGCGCATAGCACATCACAGAAAGACGCAGAGTATTTGTTCAAGTCATATGCTGTACCTGAAGCTAGAGCCGAATGCAGTTTTTTCGATGGTGAGGAGGGGGAGGAAGGAAGGGAGCTGCGACTGCTTAGCTAGTCGTGTGTCTTGTTACGATCGCTCTCTCAGTGAGGAGATGAAACCCATCGGATGGTCCCCGGTTCCAATCCCGAGAGTACCAATCACGTGTGTTACTTTTATGCGGTCTAGTTTCCCCGTTCTATCTTACTTTCCTACATGTGCTTTCTTGTGAGTCGAACACCCGAGTGGTTAGCAGCAATGTTAACTTGAACACAACGTGCTGAAGTTGGTGTCAGGAAATTTAAAAAAAAAAATCATTATCATCGTCATCAACATCATCATAATCGTCATCATCATAATCGTCATCATCATCATCATCGTCACGCTTCACTCCCCGAAGAGCAAGGCCTTCAACAAACATGCCGAGTCTTCCTGTCCTGTGCCATCAGCTCAAGGTCTTTCCCTGTTTTCTTCATACCCTTCACGTCTGTATCCATGTGTTCTTTGGTATTCCTCTCTCTCTTTTATCGAGGAGATTCCAGCTCTCGGACTGCCTGGTAATGTTATCAACAGGTTTTCTCAACGTGTGTCATATCCATCTGTCGAAGATTTTTGATAGGAGAATTAAGACATAGATTGGTCCCTTCTGAATAGAAATAGAATAGGTGATAGTTCAGTGAGAGATGATAATAGAAATAGATTTTCACGAGTGAGATGGTAAAATTAATAGAGGCTGTCCCTGAAATTGAGAATCTTCTCTCTTTCAGCCTATCTTCTACAACAGATTTAGAGGAGTCAGACAGTCTATTATGATATATATATATATATATATATATATATATATATATATATATATATATATATATATATATATATATATATATATATATATATATACCACTCACATACACACACACATAAGTGACGACAGTTAGACGCACATACGTGAAAATTATAACAATGGAATATAGGTATTTGGGACAAGCTGACTAGCACGCTGGTATAAATTTATGTAAATTTTATTAACATAAAGAAATAGTCCACCACAAAATCAGTTTGCTTATCAAGCACACAGTAATTACACACAGGTTAATGAATTACTAAAAAAAATAATAGACCCATAGGTATAATCTTTTCCCCCGATGTTTTGCCCACGATCCTGTTAGAAGAAAAGTGATAGCCACAAAGAGTCACGGATTCATACGCTATAGTCTAAGGTTTACCCTCTAGAGTGTAAGAACAGAGTTAATACCTGAATCTAGTCTAAAAGGAAAACAGCATTAGCAACAAACTTGCATAAAATGAAATTTCAAAGTGAGTGCACAAATCATGTTATAAAGGAATCACTCAGTCCTGCATTCTCTCTCTTCATTCAGCCGTGGGCCCAGGCGTACTTGCTTACCTACAACTTGGGTAGTAACTTCTGGAACAATACTTAGGACACGCACATACAGAATCTCCCGTTTTAGTTTTTGGCCAAAAGAACCCCAGTTCCACAAAGACAGGTTGAAGTCACTTCTCCAGGGAACATTCTCTTGGTTATTATTATTTGGAATTTCTGTTTGTGTCACATTTACTTTGTCCAGGCAAGAAAGTTAACAGCGCGCACAGGGCCAATAGCTTGAAGTTTCCCGTAACTAGGAAATGTCAGGTAGGTACTTCACTCAGTATAAACAATTGATTGTCACACCACAATTAGTCAAAAATGTCGGGAATGTTATTGATTATAATATGTTTTCGCCACAGGGGCTGAATGTATTTGAGATTATTGGGAAGAATTATAAGCTGGCTCGATAGGCCTAGTTACTTCATTTAGTCTTAAGCTAGTGAAATATGGGTACTCTGTTTCTGGATGCCAACGCACTGCCAGACAGGTTTTACTTTGTAAACCCACGTAATTCTGCACACAAATGTTTTTCTTTCTTCTCAGATTTTTTCTCATATGTACTATACCGCTGGTAGAGGTAGGGCTTACCCCAGAATACTGTATACAGAAAAACATATAGAATACATAATATTATACACATATCCTATGTCTACCTCGCGTACAATAACATATATATTCACTTCGGTTATTTAATTTAAATCAGAAACTATAAGCTTAGAGCTTGTTTCATCGTTAAAAACTCCCGTGAAATTAATTAAAGTCATTACCAAAATCAATCCTCATGAATTAGAAATATCTACATATTTCGTCAATACTCAATGATGACTCAGTGCATTAATTTAGTTTAGTTAAAATATTCTCTACTAGTTACTAGCAGTTTAATTAAATTTAATTATAGCTGATTGAGTTTTTTTCGCTAGAAATTATAATTTAATCTGCTATCCACTGTAAAACTTAGAGAATATAACAGACTTATAATTTAATTCCTCTGCACAGAAAACTAACTAGTGAAATAAAATAGGCGATTTACCACTTAAATCACTCAACATTACTAGATATTTAATATTACCTCCAAGACAGAACTACAGGTATCACAACGAAACTGAGAGTTACACTTATAAATAAGTATTCTAGAACGAAGCGATCTGTCTACTGCAACTTAGGAGGACTGAATGATGAAGTCTAAACTACTCTGGTATATTATCTGAAAACAGACAAAGGATGCACGCCATTCTCGAAAACCCGAAATTAGCGTCCCGTCTTAACACTTCACATTAACTCAAGAGCCGGCCCTAAAACTGCCAGTGCTCGTTCTAACACCTACAGCTACCTCTAGTCATCCCCGAGCGATGCATGTTGGCGAGAAACTTAACCGTAGAAGCTACGTGTCAGATGAAAATGTTAGACGGTTGTCTGCCATCATATGTCTGTCGAGACGAATTTCACACTATTCGGTCTACTCAATAACCTAGCTTAACAGCAATAAACTGCGTTGCTAAATAAGAAAAGAGACAGGCGAAGGTTTTAATGGGAGAGTTATATTATTCACAATCAAACGAATGCGAAATAAAAAGAAAAAGGATAAAAGAGCGATAATAAAGTAGAAGACACGGGTAGGCTAGAGAAAAGATATAGAAATTTATTAATCATAAATCTCTCTGCGACACCATCACCAGCGTTTTCTTTTCATCTCTTGTTCCACTGGCACTTATCTGGTTCTTGTCATCAAGTCCACATTACTTGTCGTTACAATAGGCAGCAAAAATTGCTGCTCCCTATAACGCCATGTGTTGAACTGGCCATATCTGACTGTCGGCTGTTATGTTAATGCGACAGTATTTTATGGAATAAAATGACATTTGATTTTCTTTATCCTGTCGTCTGCTTCTTTTATATAATTGGGTAGGAGTGGAGAGATAACAGTTTAAAAATAGGCAGTGAATTGTCAATCAGTCCGTACTGTAAAGAACAGAGAGTCTTTTCTTCGAACACATTGCTTGTTTTCCCCGCTTCAACTAGATTTATTATCATTCTTTGGCCAGTCTTGATCAAAATTATCAAAGGAAAAACACGTTGTTAAGTGTAATCATTTGTTTTCTGTTCTGACATAGCCAGGGTTCGATCCTCTTGCAAAAATGAGATCAGTGTCACGGTGTCGGATTGTTCAATCTATATCTTGACAGTTGCTGACAGCTCACATTGAACGGGCACGACAGGTTGTCCGTTTTTTTTTTTTTTAGGTCATGGAAGTCAAAGCGGAATCTCGAGTGATGTCCCATGTTTGCCATTTTCATATTGTGTGACACTTAGCACAGCTATACCACTTCATTCATTCATTCATTCATTTATTCCTGGCCTTTCAGATCCTCAATAAGCACAAACCTTCAACAAATATATGCCAGGTCCTCCGGTCCCGTGCCATCCGCTCAAGATCTTTACCATATCTTCCTTTATCTCTTTAATCTCTATCCCCAGTTCTCTTCTTCATGTGTTTCCTGCCACCTCTCTCACACTCGGAATTCCAGACAAGGACTATCTTGTAATGCTATTAATAGGGTTCCTCATTAAGTACTCCGTCCAGCACTAGCATGTTTTTTTTTTCTCATTTCTTGTTTCACTGGCATTTATTTAGATCTTGTCATTAGTTCCACATTAATGTTCTTGTCATACCACTTCAATCCTCCTATTCTTCACAAGCACCCATTTATGAATGTCTGTAGTGTTTGCTTGTAGCTCTCCATGTTTCAGAATCATGCAATAATACTAACTTGGCACTGGAGTTGAAGATGTTTATGTTTGTGTGGGACATGATTTCAATAGATTGGGTTATGAAAACATCGACATCACACAACAGAAATTGAATCCAGTGGAATCAGACTAAACAGCTTGATGATCTGGATTTTGCAGATTACTTGGCTCTTCTGTCCCATAACCATAATAAGATGCAAGAGAAAATGAAAATTTTCGATGAGAGGTCACAACAAGTGTGCCTGAAAATACTCAGAGAAAAGACAAAGATTATGAGAATAAATGCAAGAAATGATAACAAGGTTGAACTTGAAGAAACACCACTAAAAGATGTAGAATCTTACACATATCTTGGCAGTAATATAGACAAAGTTGGAGGGACAGACAGTGATATCAAAAAGCAAGAGGAGCTTTTATTGCATTGGGAAACATATGGAGATCAAGAGACATCAAGTCCAACACAAAAATAAGAATCTTCAACTCAAATGTGAAGTCAGTCCTATTGTATGGCTCTGAGACATGGCGAGCAACAAAAACAACAACCAAAAAGCTACAGACTTTCATAAACGGGTGCTTGCGTAGAATAGAAAGACAAATGGTGTGACAAAGTCACAAATGTGGAATTGATGACAAGAACCAGACAAGTGCCAGTGGAACAAGAGTTGAGAAGAAGATGCTGGCGATGGATAGAACACACATTGAGGAAACCTTTTGATAGCATTACAAGGCAGTCCTTGTTCTGGAATCCACATGGAAACAGAGGCAGAGGTAGACCAAAAAAAAAAAAACACACGGAGAAGAGAACTTGATAAATAGGTGAAAATGATGAGGAAAACAAGAAAGACCTTGACTTGAGCGGATGGCACAGGACATAAAGACTTAACATGTGTTTGTTGAAGGCTTGTGCTCCTTGGGAAGCTAAAGGGAATTGATTTAACACTGGAGTTGAAGATGTTCATGTTTGTGTGGGACATGATTTCCTTTGATATCCATATATTTCCCAATGGAGTAGGGCTCATCTCAGGAAAGACAAAAACAAACAAAACACAAGAAGGTCATGGGAAAGCTAGGATTGAAAAGAGAATTAATGAAGATCAAAGCTTGTCAGCTCAAATATTGTGTCCTTGTAAAAAGACATAACACCTAGGTGAAGGTTATATGGAAGGGAGAGTTGAAAGCCAACGTGCAAGAGGAAGACAGCGCTAAAAGTGGGAAGATAACATCAATAGATGGACAGGAAATAGTCTATCAGAGTGCACCATCAAGACGTTGGAGAACCATTGCCGCCGACCTTCGATGAGGAGATGGCAGATGATAATGATGGTATTTTCCAACACAGTCTTTTGTATTCTTATTTTGACACCACTGTCTGTCCTTCCAACTTTCGCAACTAACATGCACGGTAAATAAATAAATATTACACACAATAAAGTATGTTTTAGCCACTCGTGAGAAGTAGAAAACTAGACAACAGAAAAACAACTTTATTTGTTTAAAGCTAAGATATAAATATGATTCTACATCTTGTAGGGGAAGGTTGTAGCAGCACCAGCTTTGAAATAATTAAACGACAATCTAACACTTAGAAATCACACCCATGATCGGTGCGCTGTTGCATGAAATTAACAACGTGGAGGTGTTAATGGAATAATTGATCGCACTAATTCTCAGGTAGAGTTGCCAGCACAAGCTCGTGCAAGTATCTCCGGTGCTAACATCCGGAAACAACAGGTCAACTGGTTGTGTAAGGTCATACGGCGTTATCAGAAAGGTCAAGAGTCCGCCATCTGTGGCAAGCAGTTATGAGGCGCGTTTTTACCAGGCTCTGAATTACGTCTTAAGGAATGGCAATGAACACGGTAGCCTTTGTTCACATCTTCATATCAAGCACTCAACTAATCAATAACCTTTAGCTCCGCAAGGAGCATAGGCATTCAACAAACACATGCCAAGTCCTCCTGTCACGTGACATAAGTTCAAGTTCTGTCAATATTTTCTTTATCCCTTTTATATCTCTCTCCAGTTCTCTTCTCCGTGTGTTTTTGCCTCCCTTACCCTGGGGATTTCAAAAACAAGAACTGCATTGTAATGCTATCCACTTCTTTACATAGGTGGGCTATTTTATAATAGCTTTTCTTTACTGTCTTTACATAGGTGGGCTATTTTATAACAGCTTTTCTTTACTAACTTTCTTTCTTTCTTTCTTTCTTTCTTTCTTTCTTTCTTTCTTTCTTTCTTTCTTTCTTTCTTTCTTTCTTTCTTTCTTTCTTTCTTTCTTTCTTTCTTTCTTTCTTTCTTTCTTTCTTTCTTTCAGTCATATGCTCGTTCTTTCTTTCTTTCTTTCTTTCTTTCTTTCTTTCTTTCTTTCTTTCTTTCTTTCTTTTTTTCTTTCTTTCTTTCTTTCTTTCTTTCTTTCTTTCTTTCTTTCTTTCTTTCTTTCTTTCTTTCTTTCTTTCTTTCTTTCTTTCTTTCTCTTTCTTTCTTTCTTTCTCTTTCTTTCTTTCTTTCTTTCTTTCTTTCTTTCTTTCTTTCTTTCTTTCTTTCTTTCTTTCTTTCTTTCTTTCTTTCTTTCTTTCATTCTTTCTTTCATTCTTTCTTTCCTTCTTTCTTTCCTTCTATCTTTATTTCTTTCTTTCTTTCTTTCAGTCGTATGCTCGTTCTTTCTCTCTTTCGTTCTTCATTTCAGTAGTGCGCTTAATCTTTCTTTCTTTCTTTCTGTCTTTCTGCCTGTCTTTCTTTCTGTCTTTCTTTCTTTCTTTCTTTCTTTCAGTCGTATGCTCGTTCATTCTTTCTTTCGTTCGTTATTTCAGTCGTGCGCTTAATCTTTTTTTCTTTCTGTCTGTCTGTCTTTCTTTCTTTCTGTCTGTCTGTCTGTGTTTCTTTCTTTATTTCTTTTTTTTATTTATGTCTGTCTGTCTTTCTTTCTTTCTCTCTTTCTTTCTTACTGTCTATCTGTGACGAAATGGACGACCTCTATCGATCTTTGGTTCTCTCCGGCAGTATCGGTACATTTGTGGTACTGATTTTTATTATGGGCTGTCAATTATCGCACTTTTCTTTCCCTTTCTTTATTTCTTTCTTCGTTATTTTTCTGCTAAGTAGCAGATATTTGATTTTATCAAATCACCCTGTAGGTGATAAATATCACATTTGCAAGAAGTGCTACCCAGATTTGTGGTTATAGGCGCAGCAGATTAACACGTACATCGGTCAGCACTATCGGTTTAAATCTATGATAAGACACGGATTTTGCGTACTCATACGACAGATAACGAGATTACTTTCTGTGTGACACTTGTGGGCAGACAAGTGTGATATAATCGTTTCCTGTCACTTGGTTAAAAGTAATCATGGATTTATTACATTTTAGACAATATGAGTCTACAAATGTGTTTGTGAGAGTGTATGCAAGACATCATATTACCATATATGGGAGACGTGACCTTTTGCAAAATTTTTCCACGTAGGAAATATTTTTAAAGTGCCACACCCGACATGTTTGAAATGATTGTATCTTTCTGATTAGAGTCATAACAACATTGAGGGGGAATATAGGCTGACCATTTCGCAGTTTTATCTCACTGTGAATTTCAAGCTCGCCTATTTGTTAACCGGACCTTTTATTGTAGAACCAGATAAGACTTACAAAGCACAGTAAATCTCTTTCAAATTTTAATAAGGAACACCGGGACTAGGAAACTGAAAAAACACGGAGTCAGAAGGGGCAATCTTTTGTAAAATTAAAAACATCCCAGACGCGTGAAGAGAACAATTCGTGACCAAAACACAAGAGTATCTATTATAGGCTTCAATTGAGTCTATATTTACACAAGATTACTCTTGGCAGAAATGTAGATAGAAGAGTAGTAAAGCTTCTATCACATGGGAGTCTTCACAAGATATTCAGATAAGCGAAAACAATACTGGCTGTTGCTGAGCACGTTAATTCTGTAATCTGCCGACAACTGTTATGAAAATTTAAGCAATGGTTTATTCTAGCTCGTTAAGCCCCCACCGCTGATTTAATCAGTGGAATTATTATTATTATATATAGCTCTGTTTAGAGTGTGTGTTGAGTAACTTTGACTGAGACAAACACGTAGAGCATTTAAAAGGATTGAATCGAAGTTAAATTTGTAACGTTACAAATAGCAAAATTTAATAATCACTTTAAGTTTTAGCAGTAGGAAAATAATTTGAATATTTATGAAAAGGATTTCATCACTTGAATGAGATTTAACTGAATAAAGGAGGTCAATTTTGGTAACGGATATTTTCCCTTAGCCGCCAATGGTAGTTTCTTCTCCCGCTGGGTTAGTTCCTTTCACTCTGCTCGCGCTCGTCTCTGGTCAAAGTTCAGACGCCGCACGTTCCCAGAACGTCAAGAAATAACTGCCAAGTTGGTTCTGCGTCTGTCTATAAGACCCTCTTATGCTGGCGTCTCTTACAACGTCAGTCCACTTCTACTTTCACTTGGTTCCAGAGATAGTACTTTCTGCTGGTACCACCAATAACTGGTAATAGAAATAGAAACGAAACGCTCTTCTAAGTATGGCGTTTTCCGACACAGTTATGCGCCCCCCTCTTCTATTCTACCATCCCATGTCAGAATTTACCCTCGATGAGAATTAAATGTAATCCCTCGGGATAAAACTTCCTTTACATTTAAACTGAATAGCTTTAGCTTTACATTACATTTAAATGAAAAGGTTAAACATACAGATATAATATGTTTTACATTTACATCTCCGCTGTTTGAAAAGTATTCACAATATAAATTCATTTATGTTTCATTTATATTTACACTTATGGAAAAGTTTGAAACTTCTATTAATTTAAAATGAATATATTCACATAGACATTTATACTGGTTTAAAGCTTGAAAACTTACATTAATTTTAAAGTGAATATGTTTATAGGGACATTTACACTGCTTTGAAAATGTAAATATTATACTTAGAAAGTACATCATTTCTTTTCATCTTTCCCTCCCTGCCCCATAGGGAACCTGGAACTACTTTATGCTTTTAGTTCTCTTTACGAAACTATTAATAAAGCAATCACCAGCCCGTGCAGTGGTGGTTCATGAATCATCATTCTATACGCTGAGGTTGCCAGCCTCAAATAACTTTGACATCCAAAAGCAGTTTTCACACATTAAAATTCCCATGGTAATATCTTCTTCTTCTTCCATTCTTAGCCACCAACCGGCAAAGCAGTATGTGGCCAGTACGCCTAGTGGCGTCTTAGGGCAACAACAAATTGATCAATCTATCGCTGTTTCCACCACGCCTAGTGGCGTCTTTGTGGAACAGAAACAGACCAAACAATCTATCGTTGTTTCCGTAATCAGATTGGTTGGCAAGCAGGTGATCAGCCCACTGTGCGAAGTTTTTACGGGATGGGGTAAACAGCCCCATGCCCAACCCTCCTTAGTCGCTTTTTACGACATGCGTGGTAGGGTGCAGTGTTACTATTCTTTGCTCCCCTTTCGGGCCCCGGCAACACACGGGTGCCATGGTAATATATGCATATGTAAATATATGTTAGTTCACATGTTAGTAATGAAACAGAATGAAAATGCACTACATACGCCAATCTTGGCTACAGACTTTTTTGCTCAGATGAATAAAAGAGACGAATTGTTTTCTTACACGCGTTTGGGATGTCTTTAATTTTGACCATATATTCCCCCTCTGACTCCGTGTTTCTTCAGTTTCCTAGTCACATGGGTTCCTTATTAAAATTTAGAGAGTTCCTGTGCTTTATAAGTGTTATCTGGTTCTTCAATAAAAGGTCCGGTTAACAACTAGGAATTATGAATCTAGTCTTCACTCTGGCGAGGTCTGATGTTGTCTTGGCGAGCGTGAAATTCACAGTGAAATAAAACTACGAAAAGGTCAGCCTATATTCCTATTTTCCCAACCGCTGTTATGAATCTAAACAGAAAGGTCCAATTATTTCAAATCATGCAGATAAGATGTGATAATTCAAAATAGTCCCACGTGAAATAAGGTGCGTGCCTGCAAAGGTCACGTATTACCATATATGGACATCTGATGCCTTGCATACACTCTCACAAACACATTTGTAGACTTATATTGTCTAGAATTTAATAAATCCATGTTTACATTTAACCAGGTGACCGGAAGCGATTATATCACACTTGTCTGGCCCCATGTGTCACACAGACAGTAATCTCGTTATCTGTTGTATGAGCACGCAAACGCCGTGTCTTATCGGTGATTAAACCGATAGCTCTGGCGATGTACGTGTTAATCTGCCGCGCCTATAACCAACAAATCTGGGTAGCGCCAAGCAAATGTGAAATTTATCCCCATCAGGGTGATTTGATAAAATAAAATATCTGCTACTTAGCAGAAAAATAACGAGGAAAGAAAGAAAGAGAGAAAGAAAGGTGCGATAATTGACAGCACATAATAAAAATCAGTACCACAAATGTACCGATACTGCCGGAGAGAACCAAAGATCGGAAAGAGGTCGTCCATTTTGTCACAGATACATACAGCAGAGATGACTCAATCCACCAACTTAACAGACACTAACAGATCATCATTTTCCGCCTGAGAACTGGCCACTGCAGATTACAGGCCATCTTTATCATCTCAGGATATCTCATACAAATGAATGTCCATGTGGAACTGGAATCCAGACCCCCGAACACATACTCCAAAACTGCCCAACCCATGATGACTGTCGCATAGAGATTTATGATCAATAAATTTTCTATATTCTTTTCTGTTCTACCCGTGTCCTCTACTTTATTATCGCTCTTTTATCCTTTTCATGGTTTTCGCATTCGTTCGTTTGCGACAAAGTATTACTTTCCCATTCAAACTTTTGCCGTTTCTTTTCTCATACTAGTAACGCATTTTATTGCGTAATATGTAAGTCCCTGGATGTGAACGAAATAGTGTGAGAATTCGTCTCGACAGACATAGAGAGCAGACACGTGTCTACATTTTCATCTGACACGAGTGTTTCTTCGGCTAGTTTCTCGGCGTGAGGTGTGGAAGGCGCCAATCTGATTAGCTCAGAAATGAGACATGTCGTAGTAGGTGTGAAGACGCACTTTTGGCAGTTATGGCCAGCGTCTAAGTTAATGGGAAGTGTTAAGAGAGAGAGAGAGGGGGAGAGAGAGAGACCGAAAATGCTATAAATAAATTTAATGAAACTGCTAATAATCAGTTGAGAATATCTTAAACTAACTTATAACTGCACTGATTCATCATTGAGTATTGACGAAATTCGTATGTATTTCTAATTCATGATGACTGATTTTAGAAATATAACTTATTTCACGGGAATTTTAAACGATAAGTCAAGCTCTCCGCTTGCAGTTTATAATGTAAGTTATCACCGAAGTAAATAGTATGTATAAGTATTTTATATGTTGTTTTTCTTTATTCGGTGAAACTGGGGTAGCCCAACTTTACCAACGGTTTTAGTACTGAGGAACATCTGTGAAGAACAAAAACATTTTGTCATTAAAGACTTGGGTGTATAAAGTAAAACCTGTCTGGCATTGCGTTGGCATCCAGAACGACAGAGTACCCATTACATGAACTTTAAGATTAAATGAAGTAACGTGCCTATCGCGCAAGATTTAATTCTTCCGGGGAAAACCTCAAGTACATTTCAGCCCTTGTGGCAAGTAAAATATTACTATCAGTAACATTCCGACGGAGTTCTGACTAGTTGTGGTGTGACCAAATAAAGTCCTATACTGCGAGAAGGCACCGACCTGACATTCCTTGTTACTAGAAATCTAAGCTATTGACACTTTGCTCGCTGTTAACGTTCGTGCCTGGACAATTTTAATGTGACAGAACCAGATATCCTAAAATAAGAATAACCAAGGAAACGTTCCCTGAAGTAGTGGATTCAACCTATCTTTGCGGGACAAGGGTTCCCTTGGCCAAGACTACTCTGGAGATTCTGTGTGTGCATGTCCTAAAAATTGTTTTTTCAAGAAGTCGCTACCAAAGCTGTAAGTACGAATGCAAGCTAGTGATCACGGCTGACTGAATAGAGTGAATGCAGGACTGAGTGATTCTTTTTTTTGTTGTATTTTTGGCACCCATTTTGCTGTCTTAAATTTCTTTATGCAAGTTTTTGTTGCTAACAATATTTTCCTTAGGATAGATCAGAGTATCAAAGTCTGTTCATACCTTTAAAGGGACATCTTAGACTATAGCATATGTATCCGTGACTCTTTGGGGCTATCACTTTTCTTCTAACAGGACTGTGGGCTATACATCGAGGGAAAAGATCATACCTCTGGGTCTATCATTCTTGTAGCAATTCATTGACTTTATGACTATTTGTATATGCTTGATGTAATTTTTATGTGTTGTGATGGAATTTTCTGATGATAATTAAAATTCACTTAAACTTAATCAGCGTGTCGATCAGCTCGTTCCAAAATATCTATATAATCATTGTTATAGTTTTTCCACGTCTGTGCGTCTAACTGTCGTCACTTGTGTGTGTGTGCACGTGAGTGGTATATATATATATATATATATATATATATATATATATATATATATATATATATATATATATATATATATATATATATATATATTCAATATATATATTATAGACTGTCTGACTCCTCTAGATCTGTTGTAGAAGATAGGCTTAAAGAGAGAAGATTCTCGATTTCAGGGACATCCTCACTCGTGGAAATCTATTTCTATTATTACCTCTCACTGTGGCTATCACTTATTCTAATCTATTCAGAAGGGACCAACCCATGTCTTAATTCCCCTATCAAAAATCTACGACAATGACCCACGACATCTGACCTGGCCAAGGGGTGCTGAGCAGAAGGTATGGGACTGCCGCGCTGACCTGGAAAAGACTGTGGACTTCGTCCTGGCGACAGGCCTGCAGATTTAGCATGACTACAAACTGAACGCAGAAGAGAAAAAAATAGAATCTGCAAGAGTTGTCCCACTTCGAAAGACTGGTCAAACTGGTGTGATCTTTGGTTTGATTTTAAGGATCATCTTCCCAACCCATGACCTTTGTGAATGACTCGTCGAAAGTCAACCACAAATTTGGCTTGATGAAATAAACAAACCAATTTTTATAACAAATCATTCATTCATAACCCTTCACCTCCGCAAGGAGCTAAGATCTTTACCAAACTCATGCCAGGTCCTCCTGTCTCATGCCATCAACTCAAGATCTGTCCACGTCTTCTTCATCCCTTTCAGGTATGCCTTCAGTTCTCCTCTGCATTAATTTTTGGATCTATATCTACCTCTCCTGCCAGGGAATATCCGGAACAAGGGCTACCTTGTAATGCTATCAACTGGCTTCCGCAATGAGTGTCATACCCAGCGTCTTTTTTTTCAATTTTTTTTTACTGGCACTTGTACATTATATTACAGTGTGACATCCCCTTGTAATGTTTGTCTTGGTCATGTAAAGCAGACGAGTAGCGACATTACAACGGGACGTCATTCTATAATATAAAAGTCTAAAATGAACCTTTACACACACACACACACACACACACACACACACACACACACACACACACACACACACACACACACACACACACACACACACACACACACACACACACACACACACACACACCCACACACACACACACACACACACACACACACACACACACACACACACACACACACACACACACACACACACACACACACACACACACACACACACACACACACACACACACACACACACACACACACACACACACACACACACACTCACACTCACACGCACACGCACACGCACACGCACACGCACACGCACACGCACACGCACACGCACGCACGCACGCACGCACACACACATATATGTATAAGTAAAAGCGAGGAAATAAAAGAAACATAAGGAGGTATCTTAAACTGCCATCTCTACTACACCCGACAACATTTGTTTGTCTCATTCATTTTTACCTGAGCGAAAAAAATTGCCTGATCAATCACTCTGTATTTTAATAGTCCGTGCTCCATAAGGAGTAAATAAGTTCATAGTTCATTGAATGGGAAGCCGTTGGACCCAGAATAATAACAGCTACTTTTAGAACAGCTAAAAAGAAAATAAATGTAAATGTCATCCAATGTTATGCACCAACTAATGACAAAGAAGAGTCTATGAAAGAAGCATTTTATACTAGACTACAGGAAATTATGGAAAAAGTAAAAAGAAGAGACATCACAATTTTGATGGGTGACATGAATGCAAAGATAGGTACAGTTAACACCGGGTTTGATGAAGTCATGGAAAAACATGGGTTAGGAATAATGAATGAAAATGGGGAACTATTCTCAAACTTCTGTGCTTCAAATCAACTGGCTATAGGAGGAAGCATGTTTCCACATAAGAAAATACACAAGGCAACATGGATATCACCAGACCATAGAACAGAAAATCAGATTGATCAAATATGCATAAACAAGAAGTTTAGATCATCATTGCAGGATGTAAAGGTATATATAGGAGCAGATGTGGCATCAGATCACCACCTTCTGATAGCCAAAGTAAAAATGAAACTCAAGAGATATGCAACAATGCAAATTTATATACAACAATTTAATGTAGGACATCTAAGAAATCAAGAAACAAGAGATAAATTTGCGGTCACAATATCCAACAAATTCCAAGTGCTCCAACAGCTGGAAGATGTAGTGAATGCAGAAGACTATTGGTAGCAAATCAAAACTGTATGGAATGAGACATGTGAAGAAATACTGGGGAAAAGGGAAAGACAACAAATAGCATGGATAACAACATAAACCCTCAATAAGATAAAAGACAGAAAAAACAAGAAAGCAGAGTTAAACACAAGCAAAACCAGAAGTTACAAAGCCAAGGCTTAAGAAGTGTACACAGGAGCAAACAAAGAAGTAAAACAGGAGTATCAAAAGAGACAAGAGGAAGTATATTGAGGAGTTGGCAAGAGAGGCAGAAGATGCTGCAGCCAAAGGAAATATGAGAGAACTGTATAACAGCACAAATAAGCTAACAGGGAAATACAAGCAAACACGTTGCCCCATAAAAGACAAGAATGGAAAACTGCTCAGCAATATACAAGAGCAAATGAAGACGTGGACAGAATATTTTGAGGACCTTCTCAATAGACCAGCTCCACAAAAACCACCAGACATCCAGCCAGCAGAAGAAAAGCTACAAATTAACTGTGAAAGACCAACGAAGGAAGAAATAAAGAAAGCCATAAAGCTTCTAAGAGATGGAAAAGCGGCTGGACCAAATGACGTTCCAGCAGAGGGCCTTCAAAGCAGATATCGACACGGCTACAGAGATGTTATATAAATTACTTGGTAAAGTCTAGAAAAAGGAAGATACCAACAGAATGGAAGGAAGGATATCTGGTTAAGTTGCCTAAGAAGGGAAATTTACAAGAGCGCACAAATTATAGAGGAATAATGTTATTATCAGTGCCAGGAAAAGTATTAAACAGGATTATCCTCGAGAGATTAAAAGAGTTCATAGACAAGAAATTGAGAGATGAACAAGCAGGTTTTCTACAAAATAGATCCTGTACAGACCAGATAGCCACTTTGAGAATAACAGTTGAACAAAGTCTGGAATAGAATTCACCACTATACATTGAATTTGTGGACTACGAAAAGGCATTTGACAGTGTAAACAGAGAATCGCTTTGGAAATTAATGAGGCATTATAGAGTTCCCCTGAAGATCATTAATTTAATAAAGAAAACATATGAAGACATGACATGCAAGTAGTATAGTATGTTGTTTACAGTTAGTATTTCTATTGGCGCATGACTTTTATGTAAGGAAAATGTGGTGGCGCGCTGTGGTGGCGCGTGACTTTTTATATAAGAAAAATGTGGTGGCACGCTGTGGTGGCGCGTGACTTTTATATAAGGAAAATGTGGTGGCGCGGTGTGGAGGAGGAGAGGTCTTGTTATATAGTAATATATAAGTTCAATAATGGCGGGCGTGTTGTTGTTGTGTTATGTGTTACAACAGTTAGACGTATATATTACAGACAGGTAGACGATATTTATATTACAATATGTAGACGATATTTATATTACAACAGTAAGAGATATATATTTACAACAGTTAGACGATATTTAGTTATACATATATTTAGACATATATTACAACAGTTAGACGATTTATTTAGACAGCATAGGTAACAAAGAAAAAACACTAGATACATTTTATATATTTATTGACAAAATTAGTTGGTCTATGGGTGACGTCTAACCGCACTTCTTTTTCATGTACGCCTAGGAGCTCTCAGAGCACAGTCGGTTCGGATTACTTGGTGAGTCTGTCACTTCTGTTTTGTGTAATCATCTTCAACAAGGTTAGTGTCTGTCGTTATCACGCCATCGTTTATGAAGGAAAAACAGTCTTGTGACTCGCTAGCCAGGGTCTGACTAGTCGAAAAACTAAGCGATCGTTGGCGTGTGGTCTAGCCGAAAAGGGCAGTAGGACGCGTTGCATAGTACCACCGCGAACTTTGACCAAGATGAAATAAATGGCGTAGAGCCCACAAACATTGGTAACTACATCTTGTAAATTTCTAGCGTTGTAGTTAACAGGTCGGTTAGAGTTATTTAATTCTTTTTAAGATGAAATGTCAAGCTAAAGCACTAGTCTCAGCCGCTTGGTAGGTTTCTTCTTCTTCGGTGGTAGATTAGAGACATCGGCCAGGTGGTTGTCTGTGGTGGGAATTGACGTACAAGGGTTGGTGTTAGGAAACCAACTCGGTTCTGGGGATATTGACTGGTAACAGCTGGAGTTGATGTACTGGTCAAACGTGTTACTGGGGGAGGTAGTAGGTCTCTGCTTCTTCGGTGGTAGATTAGAGACATCGGCCAGGTGGTTGTCTGTGTTGGGAGCTGACGTACAAGGGTTGGTAGTAGGAAACCAACTCGATTCTGGGGAAATTGGTTGGTAACAACTGGAGTTGATGTAGTCGTCAAACGTGGTACTGGCACAAGTAGTAGGATAGGTATCCGTGTTTGGTGACTGTAGTCGGTCAAATTCGGCGAGGATTTCACCCTGTAAAGCCAACAAATGTTCAAAGTCAGGGCGAGTTCACGTAATGCCGGTCTTGGTAGGAAACTTGAGGTAGGATTCACCAAAGTATCTTCGCACGTGTAGTAAAGGTTGGCCTCGGTAAACACTTACAGACGCGGCCTTCAGCCCGCTCTCCAACGGTACAAGTAGTTCATCACTTCTTTTGATGTAGACCCAGTTGGTGGGGCCATTAAAAGTCATCTTAAGTGAGATGTAAGTATCTATCGTTATCACACCACCGCTTCAGTAAAGTATGAACGTGAGTGTCTGGGCCTTGGTCTTCCAAGTGGTTATTTATATGCAGGAATACCAGTTCAATCTGGTTCTTTGAAACGTATCCAGACTTGTGCTAGCCAGGGCTTGATTAGTAGAAAAACTAATCGATTGTTGACGCGTTGTCGACGTGACCAGACTTGCTGCGCGCTAGCCAGGGTTTGATTAGTCGAAAATTAGGATTAGTCGAAAAACTAATCGATAGTTGACGCGTTGTCGATGAGCCGACCCAAAATGTTCGTCTGCTGGCATTGTAAGTGTAGGTTGACTCATGGATTTCGCCTCGAGTATTGGTGTACGAAAAAAAAAAAAAAAAAAAAAAAAAAAATGACAGCAAAAAGCCGATAAAATGGCGGGCAAGTTTTTAACACAACACTCACACTTCCATTTCTTATTTTTGGTATCTGTTTTCATATTTCCACTTCATAATTTTTGCAACACAACATTCACACTTCCATTTCTTTCTTTTGGTATCAGTTTTCATATTTCCACTTCATAATTATTGCAGCACAACCTTCACATTTCCATTTCATACTTTTGGTATCAGTTATCATATTTCCACTTCATAATTTTTGTATCGGTTTTCACATTTCCATTTCTTACTTTTTGCAACACAACATCACACTTCCATTTCTTACTTTTGGTATCAGTTTTCATATTTCCACTTCATAATTTTTGTATCGGTTTTCATATTTCCATTTCATAATTTTTGCAACACAACACTCACACTTCCATTTCTTACTTTTGGTATCAGTTTTCATATTTCATAATTTTTACAGCACAACATTCACACTTCCATATCTTAATTTTGGCACCACTGTTTTCATATCTCCACTTCATACTTAACATCATAATTTTCATATAGGTATATCATACTTTTGTACTATAATTTTCATATCTCGCAATTTTTTTAAGCATAATTTTGAATCACACTTTTTTTGTTTTATATTTTTCCATTTTACAAATGCATAATTTTTGCCTATGGAATTACAGAAATAACAATAAAAAATAATAAAACATTACTGATACGGACAAAGTTGGTTTCCAGCTTGTTAAGTTCATTGTTGTGTCATTGCTAGATGGCGAGTTTCCACATATTTCATAGTTCGGTTTGAAACTCTAGTTTATTGTCCCTCTGTTACAGGTCTATAGCCCAACATAGTTTATGCGTAACTAATTTTTCCGTTTCCGCCTAAGACTCCAACAAAATAACTATCTCAATTATTTAAACATCGTTTTTCTTTCTTTTTTGTGACAATGTACAAACAGGTGAGGGCAAAAGGTGAACGCAATTATATTACTTTGTTTCGTGACTCACGAACGTAAAAGCTTGGGGCAACGTCAATAAAAGCTTGTCCGCGTAGTGCGTGTGTGAAATTATGGGTTATGCGCGTGCGGTCCGCTTCGTGACAAACAGAGAGAATAACATTTTCTGTTTTATTAAATTACACTCACATGCAGTTATTTTATTCACCAACGTGAGATTCCCTGTTTTCAACATCGCGAGAACCAATGCGCCGTGCTAAAAACGTTACGCGCCGCATTCACCCTTTCTTATATAAAAGTCTGGTTGTAACATCACGAGAACCAATGGTTCTAAAAAAGTTTGTGTAATTCTTATTCATTTTTTTAGCCAACAGACCATACATATATATATATATATATATATATATATATATATATATAATATATATATATATATATATATATATATATATATATATATATATATATATATATATATATATATATATATATATAACAAAAGACAAGAAATGTGTGTAGTATCCATTTCTTTTTAAAAGATATCCTTTTTTTAAAGCTTACAAACGTTACCAGGGTCTGAATACACTACCAAACTAACAAACACTGGCACGGACAAATATCTAGTTTTATGTTCGATCGTAAAAGTAACTATTCTTGTGATGTAAAAAATATGACAGGGAATTTCCGTTGTTGGGTGAATGTAATTACATATTGAGACTGGCTCTGGTCCACGTGGTAGTTTTTTAAATATTATTTATATTATATCATGAGTAATAAGTCTACTCACCCCAATGTCCATCTAGTGATATGTAAGTGACCCCAGCACACAGCCGTATTCTCCAACATAAAAAATACTGTCAAAGGCCATGCTGGACAAGGCCAAATAGACAGTTTTATTGAACACAAAGAGGGTCCGTAGAGATATATCCCATATGCAAACTAGATTATGGCGACAACTAGACAAGCCCTTAGTGTTGCAGTCTGTAACTGAAACAATATCGAGGCTATTTTCATCCATGTTTAATAAAGTTCAAAAGCACACGTGCTTTTACCCTCACTAGAAAGAAACGCGATCGATGGCCCGCGCAAAACATCGCGCGTAAACCATGACTCGTTTATAAAATTCCGGTACCATAGAGGGTGACGTCAGGGCTAAATATAGCTATCTAGAAAAGCGTAATAAAAAAGCTAACAGGCAGAGTTTTGGGTATTGGTAGACGAAAAAAGGGCAACTCTGTGTTGTTCGTATGTATATATGGCGGAGTTACGTGTTCTGAAACTGACATTTTTCCCGCCCTGTACTTGTTGCGTATTTAGATGTAAGACTAAAATTTTACCTTTGTAAGACTAACCTTACTGCTTATTTCTGTTCACGTCACAAGTTCAAAACACAATCGAACAATAGTAGAAATTTATAAAAGAAACAGTCCTTCGTTCGTGTGTTCGAACCCTCGTGACTTATGGTTTCACTTTTTTTTCACACGAGCGATATCTGGTGATAGGTTTTATATTGGCTCCCAAGCGGTTCAAACAGGGGGCGGCCACGGAAATGTAGTACAGTAAATAAATGTAACTAAGTATTTGTTCCAGTTATCAAACGGGTATCTACGTTTTGTCCTGCAATTTTCAAACTTTAGTAAAAGCTTTTCTTCCAAGAAGCAAAGATGGCCCCAAGATTTTCTCCCAGGCCTGCTCAAAGGTTCCAACCTGTACGTAAATAGGTCAACTGTCAAATACTTCTTTAAATATTTCTTCCACTTGGCAAAAAAAAAAATTCTTACCGTTGTCAAAATATTTCTTACCGTTGTCAAAATATTTCTTACGGTGTCAAAATATTTCTTCCACTTGGCAAAAAAAAAAATTTCTTCCACTTGTCAAAATATTTCTTAAAATATTTCTGCTAGTCGCCAAACATCTCTGCAAAGGCGACCATCTTTCATGCGGCTAATATGACCTAGCCAGCGTAGGCTTTCCTGTCTCAGCCGGGTATACAGACTTTGAAGGCCAGCACGTGAAAACACCTCGACATTTGGCACTTTATCTTTCGACGAAAGCCCGAGGAGGTGGCGCAGACACGGTAGATGGAAGGTATTGAGCCTTCTTTCTTGCTTAGCATATATTGTTCAGGTCTCACTGCCACATGGAAGTAAGCTGATGATACAGGCGTTATATATTGCAGCTTTGGTCATCGTTGCGAGTTTGGAGTTTCCCCAAAAGCTTGATGTGAGGCAGGCAAAGGTAGCTGCAGCTTTGTTAATGAGACTAGCAATTTCTGTGGCCAGAGAGAGTTTGTCATTGATGATATACACAAGGTATGTGTGATGCACTTGGTATTAAGTCAGCCGCCGCGATGCTGTAATCAGCACGACACAGTGGTTCTCGCGATATTGAAAACAGGGGATCTCACGATGGTGAATAAAATAACTGCATGTGAGTGTAATTTAATAAAACAGACAATGTTATTCTCTCTGTTTGTCACGAAGCCGCTCGCACGCGCATAACCCATAATTTTACACACAGTGCGTAGTGCACGCGGACAAGCTTTTACGGACGTTGCCCCAAGCTTTTACGTTCGTGAGTCACGAAACAAAGTAATATAATTGCGTTCACCTTTTGTCCTCACCTGTTTGTACATTGTCACAAAAAAGAAGGAAAAAACGATGTTTAAATAATTGAGATAGTTATTTTGTCGGAGTCTTAGGTGGAAACGAAAAAATTAGTTACGCATAAACTATGTTGGGCTATCGACCTGTGACAGAGGGACAATAAACTAGAGTTTCAAACCGAACTATGAAATATGTGGAAACTCGCCATCTAGCAATGACACAACAATGAACTTAACAAGCTGGAAACCAACTTTGTCCGTATCAGTAATGTTTTATTACTTTTTATTGTTATTTCTGTAATTCCATAGGCAAAAATTATGCATTTGTAAAATGGAAAAATAATAAACAACAAAAGTGTGATTCAAAATTATGCTAAAAAAATTGCGAGATATGAAAATTATAGTACAGAAGTATGATATACCTGTATGAAAATTATGATGTTAAATATGAAGTGGAGATATGAAAACAGTGGTGCCAAAATTAAGATAGGGAAGTGTGAATGTTGTGCTGTAAAAATTATGAAATATGAAAACTGATACCAAAAGTAAGAAATGGAAGTGTGAGTGTTGTGTTGCAAAAATTATGAAATGGAAGTATGAAAACCGATAAAAAAATTATGAAGTGGAAATATGAAAACTGATACCAAAAGTATGAAATGAAAATGTGAAGGTTATGATGCAATAATTATGAAGTGAAAATATGAAAACTGATACCAAAAGTAAGAAATGGAAGTGTGAATGTTGTGTTGCAAAAAGTATGAAATGAAAATGTGAAAACCGATACAAAAATTATGATGTGGAAATATGAAAACTGATACCAAAAGTATGAAATGGAAATGTGAAGGTTGTGCTGCAATAATTATGAAGTGGAAATATGAAAACTGATACCAAAAGTAAGAAATGGAAGTGTGAATGTTGTGTTGCAAAAAGTATGAAATGGAAATGTGAAAACCGATACAAAAATTATGAAGTGGAAATATGATAACTGATACCAAAAGTATGAAATGGAAGTGTGAATGTTGTGTTGCAAAAATTATGAAGTGGAAATATGAAAACAGATACCAAAAATAAGAAATGGAAGTGTGAGTGTTGTGTTAAAAACTTGCCCGCCATTTTATCGGCTTTTTGCTGTCATTTTTTCCTCACACCAATACGTCCATGAGTCATACACTTACAATGCCAGCACACGAACATTTTCACATCGACAACGCGTCAACTATCGATTAGTTTTTCGACTAATCAAACCCTGGCTAGCGCGCAGTAAGTCTGTTCACATCGACAACGCGTCAACAATCGATTAGTTTTTCTACTAATCAAGCCCTGGCTAGCACAAGTCTGGATACGTTTCAAAGAACCAGATTGAACTGGTATTCCTGCATATAAATAACCACTTGGAAGACCAAGGCCCAGACACTCACGTTCATACTTTACTGAAGCGGTGGTGTGATAACGATAGATACTTACGCCTCACTTAAGATGACTTTTAATGGCCCCACCAACTGGGTCTACATCAAAAGAAGTGATGAACTGCTTGTACCGTTGGAGAGCGGGCTGAAGGCCGCGTCTGTAAGTGTTTACCGAGGCCAACCTTTACTACACGTGCGAAGATACTTTGGTGAATCCTACCTCAAGTTTCCTACCAAGACCGGCATTACGTGAACTCGCCCTGAGTTTGATAATTTGTTGGCTTTACAGGGTGAAATCCTCCCCGAATTTGACCGACTACAGTCACCAAACACGGATACCTATCCTACTACTTGTGCCAGTACCTCGTTTGACGACTACATCAACTCTAGGTTTTACCAACCAATTTCCCCAGAATCGAGTTGGTTTCCTACTACCAACCCTTGTACGTCAGCTCCCAACACAGACAACCACCTGGCCGATGTCTCTAATCTACCACCGAAGAAGCAGAGACCTACTACCTCCCCCAGTAACACGTTTGACAGTACATCAACTCCAGCTGTTACCAGTCAATATCCCCAGAACCGAGTTGGTTTCCAAACACCAACCCTTGTACGTCAACTCCCACCACAGACAACCACCTGGCCGATGTCTCTAATCTACCACCGAAGAAGAAGAAACCTACCAAGCGGCTGAGACTAGTGCTTTAGCTTGACATTTCATCTTAAAAAGAATTAAATAACTCTAACCGACCTGTTAACTACAACGCTAGAAATTTACAAGATGTAGTTACCAATGTTTGTGGGCTCTACGCCATTTGTTTCATCTTGGTCAAAGCTCGCGGTGGTACTATGCAACGCGTCCTACTGCCCTTTTTGGCTAGACAAAACGCCAACGATCGCTTAGTTTTTCGACTAGTCAGACCATGGCTAGCGAGCCACAAGACTGTTTTTCTTTCATAAACGATGGCGTGATAACAAGAGACACTCACCTTGTTGAAGATGATTACACGAAACAGAAGTGACAGACTCACCAAGTAATCCGAACCGACTGTGCTCTGAGAGCTCCTAGGCGTACATGAAAAAGAAGTGCGGTTAGACGTCACCCATAGACCAACTAATTTTGTCAATAAATATATAAAATGTATCTAATGTTTTTTCTTTGTTACCTATTGATAAAGGTGGATTTGAGCTGAAATGATAACTTGCCACCCCTATCGACACCTGGTATTAAAGTGCAAGATGTAGGTGTCTTCTCTGATTTAGAATGTTGCTGTGTGTGTTGCAGTAGAACAGTTCACAGGGTACACCACAGGCAACATGACGTGCAGAGTCATAGAAATGGTAACTTCGCTTTAGTTTTATACCATTTATTGCACGCCACAAAACAGTCATGATATTTATGTCATCACCAGCATAGTATAACGAATGCAGCATTCAAAATCATATTAACTGATAGTCATGTAGGATTCAATACTCAATAGTTGTATTGTAAACAGTTATCATAAAGTTCTGGTTCGTGAAGCTGTATAAATAATATATATAACTTCTGCAACAGTGTCAGCTGCAGATCTTCAGTGTTCATAGACAATAATAAATGCTCCCCTTTCTGATGCTAGCAGATCAGATGTATACAATAAGTCCGTTTACTGTCTGCACGTGAATAGCATACTGGGCATACAGGTCAAACCGACCTTTATAACGTTTCTAAGTCTAACCATCTGACTTGGACGTGATCTCTGATATAACGAATCCTGGAACACAGACAATAGTCTTGTTGGTCTAGAGCGACCCATATATATATATAACTAGTTCAGGTATAAAGATACCGGTGGCGAAAATCCTAGTCAAAGTACCTCTCCATATTGAATCACACAGGCGAGCAAGGAGCGACAAAATGACGAACTTCTAGATGATAGCAAAAAGTTCGATACAAGAGGAATTACCTTTCTTCGGAAATCAACCACGAACATATGCCTCCAGGCAGGCTTGAATAATACTGGGAAATAGTCTAGTTAGTTAACTAACTCACAAAGACAATGTATTTCCCTCAGAAAATCACAAGACGCAGGTTGCGTCAGCTCGCTACTCAGACCATTTCTAAACTCCCAGCTGGGCGGAACACACAGAACGAACTCCCAGTTTTTGACATGCGCAGAACTCATCTACGTGAGTATCAATTCACACAAAGCAATTCTAAGAACATTCGAGATAAAAGTCTTACACAGTCGCGCCTTTTATGGTCATGAACAGAAGCGTTAAGACAGGTTTCAGACATCTACAACAGTTGACTGATACTACCAAATAAGGAGATATGGTCACGCTTCGTTCAAGAAATTATAGACCGAACGTGTCTCTATACAAGAGAAGGCAAACTCCTAAAAAAATTGTAGTCTCAATAACTCGGGTTATGTCCCTTTGACTGTAAAAAACATAATACACACTTCAGTCAAAAAATGATCATACATACGAAAAATGATCATACAAAGACTTTGGAAAAAGTAATTATTTGTGCGTAACATTACCGCACCCTCCCGGGAAAAAAAAAAAAAACATTTTTTTTAAAAAAATCCTGGAGCCGGAAAAATCTAGGCTCCCAACGCACGAATGATGCGCGGATATATACCTAACAAACTAGCTCAACGCATGGAGCGAAACTGAGATCATATCTCAGGTCCTTAGAGAACAAATTTATCTAAGTATTCGCGTATATATTCCAGGAAGGTGCCACCAACACACGCCACAATGATGGCAACATCATAATAAAAGTCACATTACTCTCATACCAATATATGAAATTAAATATATTATTATGATATCATATAATGTGTTGTGCAAACAGCGGTGTAATATATTAATATACCGCACTATTTTATTACATTATATAATGCATCAGTAATTAATAAGTAATACAATGTTGTTCTTTGTTGACATAAACAAGCAATAGAAGATGTGGACATCATCCGCTCCCAATCTAGGACAGGACTTGATATCCTCAAAGTTCCACAATGGACATAATCTCGCAGACTTCAATGATGTGCTGCGAAAATATCAATAACACAAATCTTAAAGACAACTGGTAAATCTCTTAATACAATTATGCAAATATATTATTTAAATGTGGCCGAGTGATCTTTTGGCCCGTATATCACTAACTAAGCCTTCTTAGATAATTACATGGTACAATGTTATAAATTTCCCTAAAAAAAAAGTGAGAAAAAATCTACTAACATGTCATTATAATATTGGACTGTATATCAGGAAATATATATATATATGACAGAAGAATCATGTGGAATCGTGTGGGCATCTGGACAGAATGTCTGCCATTACATTGTCCGAACCACGGATAGCTCGAACCGAGAAATGAAATGGTTGAAGAGCTATGGCATAACGAGTGGACCTCGAGCTCTTCAAGTTTTTGCTCTGAATAGCAGTAAGCGCTTTCTGGTCGGTTTCCACAATGAAATGTGCGCCTAGAAGAAATCTTTGTAACTTCAGAATAGACCATACCATAGCCAATAACTCACGGTCTAAAACCGAGTAATTCTTTTCTGCAGCATTTAATTTCCTAGAGATATACATCACCGGATGCAGAGTATCAGAATACTCCTGCATTAGTGCCGCCCCAATCCCAGTTGACGAGGCGTCACTTCGAAGAACAAAAGTCTTCTCAATAGTAGGTAACCTAAGAATAGGTGGAGATGAAAATAGGGCTTTAACCTGGTCCAATGAGGATTGACATTCTTTAGACCAGCGGATCAGATTAGGCGACCCTTTCTTCAATAAAGTAGAAAGCGGTGCCATAATGGAGGACAGATTCGGAATGAATCGTCCGTAGAATTGGATCAAACCTAATAGACTCCTTACTTGTTTCTTCGTCTTAGGGACCGAAATGTTAAGTATTTTTGAAACATTGTGGTCCTCTGTCTTTAAAAGACCACGACCAACACGATGACCTAGGAAAGAAATCTCACTAAATCCTATAAAGGCTTTAGAGGGTTTTGCAGTCAAGTTATACTCGCGAAGAGTAGACAGTAATTCGTATAAACCCAAATAGTGATCTTCCCAGGAATCACTGAATAGACAGATATCATCTAGGTATGCTATGACATCTGTACGATATGCGAGAATTCGCCGCATCATGCGTACGAATGTAGCAGGGGCGTTCATAAGACCGAAAGGCATGAAATTCCATTGGAATAAACCCCTAGGTGTAGAAAAAGCTGTAAAAGGTTTGGCACGTTCAGTTAGCGGGACTTGCCAATAACCTTTAGACAAATCTAGTTTGGTAAAGAATCTAGAATTAGAAAGTTTATTGAGTAGCTCTTCTAATGAAGGCATAGGTTCAGCATCGAACTTCGTAACTTGGTTCAATTTGCGATAATCTACGCAAATGCGAATGTTATTATCCTTCTTTCGAACAATAACCATAGACGAAGAGTATGCTGAAGTGGATGGTTCAATGATTTCCAAACGTATCATTTCATCCAATTCTTTTTCGACTTGAGACTGGAAATGGATAGGTATTGGATAGGGTCTGACTCTGATAGGATTATGATCAGTTAGCACAATGTCATGTTCAATGACATGTGTGTGTCCCGGGATGTCTGTAAGAACATCCTGAAATGTTTGCAACATCGAAGAAACTTGTCGATGTTCCTCCGCGGAAAGATTTGGAGAAACGGTCACGTTTTTCCAAGATTCCGTAGAATAAAGTGGGACCATAGAAAGAGGAAGATTGACATCAGAAAAAGTAGTTTCCTCATCCTGTATAACTGACAGAGATGAGTACTGACCATGAGGTGCTTGAGAATTGTCCGTTGCCTGGAAAATAGGCTGCAAATAGTCAGGTCTTTCATAAAATTCCGTGAGCATATTTATGTGGAAAGTTTTATGCTTTCCATCAATATCGACAACATAGTCGACATCAGAAATTTTGGAGACTATTGCATATGGACCTTTCCATGCAATTAGAAGTCTGTTCTCCCTTGAAGGAAGTAGAACGAGAGCTTTGTCACCTGGACAAAGTTGTCGTAGACATCTATTCTTATTTGCAAACTGCCTTGCCTTTTCTTTAGCAAATTCGGAAGACGAAGTTGCTAGCTTGCATGCCTCGATGATCTTTTGCCTAAGAGCAATGACGTACTCATAAGAAGATTGAGTCTCATCGCTAATATTATCGGCAGTGATTAGATCGTGAAGTAAAGACATAGGGCCGCGCGGTTGCGCGCCAAAGACAAGTTCAAAAGGGGAAAACCCTGTATGTTCATTGGGGACCTCTCTATACGCAAAGAGAGCCGCGGGTAAGACCCTGTCCCAATCCTGAGGATGATCCTCAGTTATTTTACCAAGTAAAGTTTTCAGAGTCCTATTTAAACGTTCGACCAACCCATTAGACATTGTGTGATAGATACTGCTGAGAGACCTTTTAATGTGTAGCATAGACATTACCTGTGACATAGTGTCTGATATAAGTTGCGTGCCATGGTCTGACAATATTTCTCCGGGAAAACCCAAGCGAGAAAATATCAGCCAAAGAGCGTCTGCGATATCAGCAGTTGAGATGCTCTTGAGAGGTATTGCCTCTGGCCAACGTGTGCACATATCGACACATGTAAGAATAAATTGATGTCCTCTAGCCGACTTAATTCTAAAAGGACCGATAATATCTATTGCCATTTTTTGAAAAGGGCGAATAGGAATGTCAGCAGCCTGGATAGGCGCAGCATGTCGTGGTCCTTTAGATTTGACCTCCTGACATACTTTGCAAGAGCGACAGTACATTCGTATGTCCTTGCTCACAAATGGCCAAAAGAAAGCCGCAAGAACCCTCGACTTTGTACGGGAAAAACCCATATGTCCAGCACATTGCGAGTCATGAGCATGTTGCAATATTTGCAATCTCATGCTCTTAGGCACAAGAATTTGTGAATGAGTGGACGTAGTCGAGTCTTGTACTATACGTACAAGTACGCCGTTCTTCATAGAAATCCAAGACTTTCTATTAGTATTTTGATTAGGATCACCTTTTTTTGCTAGAATGAAGAATTTTTGTAAAGAAGGATCTTCTTCTTGCAATTTGATAAATGAGTCACGTGTAATAGTCAAGTGACTATCTTGGTCATTTACTTCATCATTATTAGTTAATGAAGTTTGAGGTGGATCCAGAGCATGTGCTCTTGTGACCACCGCATTGGTAGCTTCAATGTTTTGCTCTTCCCAAACAGCAATCTGCTGTGGGGTACATTCCCTAACTCCGTGAATACGACCAATAATAAGGTCCGCAATAGGGTTTGGAAGTAGACACGCGTGGACCTCTCCCGTGAAGAAAGGAGTAGCAATATGTATTATGGCAGTAGGATACTTTTCCAACGTGCCACCAAATGTGACACATTTGATGACCTTTCCTGTAGCACAGGATGGATCTACAAGAGATTGCCTAACGCCGACAGTAGTACATCCAGAATCAAACAACACCGAGACTGGATTACTATTTACAAGCCCCTTATGTAATATAAGAGAACCTCTCCCATCATGAGCAACATTAGCAGGAAGAGCGGGCAAAGGATGACCACAGCTTAGAGTACTAACGGTCTTCGGATCAAATAAAGTACTGCATTGGATACATTTATTTGCCCTACCAAAATCAAAAGATGAGCATCCGATAGCATTATGGTCTTTATCATTATTAACCTGCTTATCTGCTCCCTGAGATTCTTGTTGAACAGCGTTTGTCTGTTGATATTTTTTTCTCTTATGTTGCGATCTACCGCGACCATTATTGCCTCTGCAATTATCATTAAAGTCCCTACTGTAATTTTTATCCTGGTTTGAGTTCCAGTTTCCATAACTGTCATTACCATCTCTATGCTGTTGAGAACCTCTATTATCTTGGTATTGAGGTCTCTGCAAAAAATATTTCCCTCTATGCCGATTACCTTTGTGAAAATTTCTAAAGTTAACCGGAGTAGAATAACGTGTAGTATTAGGATGTCTCCAGTTCTGGGAAAAAGAATCACCCTGGAATTGATTACTATGATTCTGGGCATAATTACGGTTACTCTTTTTATTGAAATTTTGCTGGCTACCCTGAAATTTATGCATAAAATTTGGGCCATAAGGTGCTGCCGAAGCAACTGGCAGACCTTCTTTTACTTTAGAGTTGCTAATGGTTATGTGAGGATGCGCAGTAACATACTGGCTACAGTATTCTTCCATTTCTTTTATGTTTTTAGGCTTACGCTCATGAAGAAAAGAAAGAAAAGCTTCATTAACAGAAGACATAACCTTGTCTCTAAGTAGTAAGTCCATGAGAGCTTCAAATGTACTTTCTGTCTTAGACAACTCAACCCATCGTAAAAAAGTAAGACGTATGCTTGAGATGAATTCAGAGAATTCAACTCCAGTTTCTGGTAACATGTTTTTAAATTTAAGACGATATCCGTCCTCGTTAAGTTGGTACTTCTTTAACAATGCTGCTCTGACAACCTCATAGTTGTTTTTGTCAGGCACATCTACCATACTCAACAAAGTCAAAGCATCACCTCTAAGTATCTTGGACAGATGATAAACATATAATGTTTTATCTATATTATGCACATTACATGCACTTTCAAATCTATCTAGATAAAATGTTATATCATCGATTGAGGGATTAAATGCTGGTAGATTAAGCTTGAAATCCTTAGCATTAGTCTTATCTGACACCTTATTTGCATCATTAGCATTACCAGCGTTCAATAACTTTAACTTCTCTAACTCTAAAGCTATGAGTTTTTCTTCATGCTCCATTTTTGCTTTTCTCTCATCAGACTCTCTTTGTAACCTTCTTTCTTCAGCCTCAGCCTGTGCCTGCAATTTTCTTTCTTCAACCTGAGCTTGTTTTTCTAATCTTTTATTTTCAGCCTCTATTTCAAGTCTCTTATTTTCAGCTTCTTTTTCAAGTCTCTTATTTTCAGCCTCAGCCTGAAGTCTCTTCTCCTGAGATTCTGCTTCTCTTTTTTGTTTTTCCATTTCCATTTGTAATCTTTTTTCATCTATCTGCATCTGCAGTTTTAAATTTTCAGCATCTATTCTCTTTTGTTCAGTTAGTTCTTTCATTTTCTTTTCCTCCGACTTCAATGCCTTGGCATATTGAACAGTCGCAAATTCTTCTAATTTATCACCAGTCTTCCCAAGGGTTTTTACCCTGCTCAATAAAGTACTCAAATGTAGACATGATGTCTAAAATGTGAGTACAGAACCTGAAATAATTAATTATCTTATTTCAATCTTAATAGCAACAAGACTTAATAAAGTGCTTGTATAATCACTATGTTTAACCCAATCTCTGTGGGAAACAAGACTTGACACCAACTTGTATTATCAAATGTATAATAATATCACAAGTCACCTCTTAATTATCAGTGCACTACCCAAATCAGTGCATAACCATCAGTTATTTATCATAACTGCACTTCAATAGTGCATAAGCAAAAAACCACCAGTTAGTTATGATAAGTGCACTATAGACCAATAGTGCATGAGCATATATGTAACAATAGTGAAAGCTAACTATGCAAGAACTATGCAAACAATAACAAGACAATGTAAACAATAACAAAGGTCACCAACAATGTAAACACTAACAAAGATCAAAGTCAATGTAAACAACAACAAAGATCAAAGTCAATGTAAACAACAACAAAGATCAAAGTCAATGTAAACAATAACAAAGATCAAACAATACGAAAACATTCGCATAAGTCAAATAAATAAACAGCGAAACTAAAAAGAAATATCACAAAGAATGTGATGACAAAATGCGAAGATATGACAAACAAATGACGCTACAGTGTATACACAAAAATTTACGTAAAGAACTGAATAATAGAAAAGAGGAGACCTACAAATACAAACAATTGAAATCGAAACTAAAAAACAGAAAGAAAGAGAGAAAAAAAAAAATATACAAAAAACGAAAATAAAGCACAACTCGTCACAACTAAACAGATATAGCAACGATTGTCGCTAGCAAATTTCACAGTAGGAAATTCGCACAGTCCCTAACGAAAACGCTAACAGTAGAACCTCTGTGACGTGGTATCTTCTACTGAAAGACACCGCCCAACCGAGAAAACCCGCTGAATATAAACATATAAATATACAAATACAAATAACATATAACATGTAACAAATAGCAAAAAGTGTGAAAGAATTTAGAAGGCTCAGCTAGAACATAAGGGCACAGTTCACAAACAAAACAGGCCACTTAACTTCTATGTATCCACAACGTCAGCACAGTTCAGAACAGGATGTGATCAGCATTCTTAGGACAATGATCCAACGTTGATCCATATCTGCTCTCATAAACTGCCATGACGAAGGAAATGAGCTTCTGACAGGAAACAGCTTCTGAACTTGACCTTCTGAATTGACTTGAGCACTTGACCTTCTGAATCTGCAACAGTACCTCTGAGACCGGAACAGTTGTTACGGCACTTGTCCTTCTTAACAGATCAGGAAAACTGCCAACTTGACGAGCAACGCCGGGTATTTTGAAACAATTTCCAAATCTTTCAGCAACGCCGGGTACTTTCAAAATCTTTCATCAAACATTGAGGTGATGAGTTGAAACTGTAATGTTGAAAGCTTGATGATGATGTCTGGGTTTGTTGACCCCCTTGATAGCTGGTATCAGAGTAAACCAACATATGGCCACCAAAAATGATAATGGTGCGCCAAAATCCCAGGTACGTTAGCTCCGTTATAACATACTACAGTTCAATGAATGTCTGCATTCAACAATATAATTAACTGATAGTCATGTAGGATTCAATACTCAATAGTTGTATTGTAAACAGTTATCATAAAGTTCTGGTTCGTGAAGCTGTATAAATAATATATATAACTTCTGCAACAGTGTCAGCTGCAGATCTTCAATGTTCATAGACAATAATAAATGCTCCCCTTTCTGATGCTAGCAGATCAGATGTATACAATAAGTCCGTTTACTGTCTGCACGTGAATAGCATACTGGGCATACAGGTCAAACCGACCTTTATAACGTTTCTAAGTCTAACCATCTGACTTGGACGTGATCTCTGATATAACGAATCCTGGAACACAGACAATAGTCTTGTTGGTCTAGAGCGACCCATATATATATATAACTAGTTCAGGTATAAAGATACCGGTGGCGAAAATCCTAGTCAAAGTACCTCTCCATATTGAATCACACAGGCGAGCAAGGAGCGACAAAATGACGAACTTCTAGATGATAGCAAAAAGTTCGATACAAGAGGAATTACCTTTCTTCGGAAATCAACCACGAACATATGCCTCCAGGCAGGCTTGAATAATACTGGGAAATAGTCTAGTTAGTTAACTAACTCACAAAGACAATGTATTTCCCTCAGAAAATCACAAGACGCAGGTTGCGTCCGCTCGCTACTCAGACCATTTCTAAACTCCCAGCTGGGCGGAACACACAGAACGAACTCCCAGTTTTTGACATGCGCAGAACTCATCTACGTGAGTATCAATTCACACAAAGCAATTCTAAGAACATTCGAGATAAAAGTCTTACACAGTCGCGCTTTTATGGTCATGAACAGAAGCGTTAAGACAGGTTTCAGACATCTACAACAGTTGACTGATACTACCAAATAAGGAGATATGGTCACGCTTCGTTCAAGAAATTATAGACCGAACGTGTCTCTATACAAGAGAAGGCAAACTCCTAAAAAATTGTAGTCTCAATAACTCGGGTTATGTCCCTTTGACTGTAAAAAACATAATACACACTTCAGTCAAAAAATGATCATACATACGAAAAATGATCATACAAAGACTTTGGAAAAAGTAATTATTTGTGCGTAACACCTATGCTGTCTAAATATTTTGTCTAACTGTTGTAATATATGTCTAAATATATGTATAACTAAATATCGTCTAACTGTTGTAAATATATATCTCTAACTGTTGTAATATAAATATAGTCTACATATTGTAATATAAATATTGTCTACCTGTCTGTAATATATACGTCTAACTGTTGTAACACATAACACAACAACAACACGCCCGCCATTATTGAACTTATATACTACTATATAACAAGACCTCTCCTCCACCACACCGCGCCACCACATTTTCCTTATATAAAAGTCACGCGCCACCACAGCGCGCCACCTCATTTTCCTTATATAAAAAGTCACGCGCCACCACATTTTCCTTATATAAAAGTCACGCACCACCAGAAATACTAACCGTAAACAACATACTATACTACTCATGCAGAGTTCTTCGTGAAGGACAGCTTACAGAACCTTTGGTATAAGAACAGGAGTGCGACAAGGATGCCTCTTGTCTCCATTTCTTTTCTTACTAGCAATAGACTGGGTTATGAGAACATCGACAACACACAACAGAAATAGAATCCAGTGGACTCTGAGTAAGCAGTTGGATGATCTGGATTTTGCGGATGACTTGGCTCTTTTGTCCGATAACTGTAATCAGATGCAGGACAAATTGAAAACACTCGATGAGAGGTTACAGCAGTTGGGTCTGATAACACACAGGGAAAAGAAAAAAATAATGAGAATAAATGCAGGTAATGATAACAGGCTTAAACGTGAAGAAACACCACTACAAGATGTAGAATCGCACACATATCTTGGCAGCAATATAGACAAAGTTGGAGGGACAGACAGTGATATCAAAATAAGAATTCAAAAAAGCAAGAGAAGCTTTCATTGCATTGGGAAACATATGGAGATCAAGAGAAATCGTATCCAACACGAAAATAAGAATCTTCAACTCAAATGTGAAGTCAATCCTTTTGTATGGCTCTTATACATGGAGAACAACAAAGACAACAACCAAAAAGCTACAGACTTTCACAAATGGGTGCTTGCGTAGAATAGAAGGATTAAAATGGTATGACAAGGTTACCAACATGGAACTGAAGACAAGAACCAGAAAAGTGCCAGTGGAACAAGAGATGAGAAGAAGACGATGGCGATGGATACGACACACACTGAGGAAACCTGTTGATAGCATTACAATGCAGTCCTTGTTCTCAAACCCCCAGGGCAAGAGAGGCAGAGGTAGACCAAGAAGCACATGGAGAAGAGAGCTGGAAACAGAGGTGAAAGTGATGAGGAGAACGTGGAATGAATTGAGATGATGGCACGTGACAGGAGGACTTGGCATGTGTTTGTTGCAGACCTATGCTCCTTTGGGAGTGGAGGGTTATGATGAATGATGATGGTGATGATTGATAATTATTATCATCTTTTCAATATTCTGAACGAAGTCATTAATTTTCCCGTGTAGTTCTCGGGGCTCTCAGAAGATAGAAACAAAGAAATAGACCATTCTACATTCAGGCATATCATGCAAGGCGATTAATGAGTTTGTTTATCGGGCTGTCAACCTCTTCGTGTAAAAACTTGCCACAGAAATCACTACAGCAGGAGCATGTTGGTGCAGGCTTCCTTTAAAGGTACCAGCTATAGGGTGACTCCATGTTATGTAAGGAGCGCAAAGGAAAATGATGCTGGTGATGATGATGATGATGATGATAAATCATTACCCTCAGTTTATCTCCATATCACCTTCTCCGACGCTTTTTTTCTGGCCAACTATCTCTTCCTCATTGTACCCTTCTTCCCTACTCCAGTACAATAAATGCTTTGATCTTCAGATTTTGTACATGTTCAGCATTCGCCAACTGTGATGTCCTCAGTGTATTAAAAAGTGTTTGCCGAGACAGTTCCAGATTTTCACGTCTTAATGTCTGCAAGGATAAAAGTCAGCATCGAATGGAAACCAGAGACTTATTGTGACAAAGCCGACTCTAGTATGCACACAAAAGGGTCTCATGTTACCCCCTCTTTCGTTTCTGCTCACAGTTGGAGAATGTCTTCTGTGATCTTCAGTCAACATCAGAGCTCGTGATCAGACATGTAGTGCTGACATCTGTGTATCAGACTGGTCATAAATGACATTTGAAACATGAGATGCGCTTTAAGTACTAAAGACGACATTGAGTCTTTGTCATCTGTGTGTGCTACAAGAAACACTAAGGAAAAAAAGAGAAGAGAACAACATAGGATGTCTCTATATAAACTATTGACGAGAGAAGTAGGTTCATTTTGTGTTCCTCCATATAATTTTGTTATTTATGTATGTATTTGTGCTATATGTATATTGTCGTGTATGATTTATCAGATAGGTAATAGATGTTTATAGCCCTGTCTGAGCAGAGGTGATAGTGATGACAATGTGAAAGTAAGGGGTAAGAAATAGTTTTATCACGAAGTGATCGTGTAAGAGAAAGGACGGTCTCTGGATAGAATAATTTATCTAATCCAACCTATCTGGAAGACGACATTTAAATCAGACTCACTTTCTCTCCTTGTACGAAAATACAAGTTACACTACACTCAAATGCGCACAATTCTGTGACAAATACGCACGAATGTGAAAACAAACTATGAATAACATATAGTGGATAAGGGTTGACCGACACGATAACTAAAGGTTTAATCAAGTTTATTATCAATAAAAGATCACAACAATAAACATACACATCACTAGTTTATGGTTTACAAACAAAATAAAATTAATCAAATAGGTTCTCCCCTCTGGTAATGGAAAAGAAAGGACGATCACAACGGAGGTTAATTACCCCAAAAGATCAAAGGTTAACAATAAGTTATGAAATAGTCAGTATGGGAAAAGAATAGGTTCCTATTGTAAACTATCCCGTGACTAATCAGATTTTTGAGATGAATAAAAAGAAAGAAGAAACCATATAAGTATATGATGTTAACAAAAGACATAAGTTTCTTTCTCTGTTCATTCAATTCACATACACGCAGTGGCCACTTTCAGATGCACTTACCCCAGTAGTTGTCGCAGGCATTCCAAGGAAATACACTAATAAGTAATATATATATTTAGTGTCAAATTTAAGTTTGCCAAATCCAGCTCCAGACTCTCCGTAGTTGCTGACTGCAAATTTCACAGGAGTCGCTAGAGTCGGTGTTAAATTTGTACTGGATACAATAAGTTATCTATGCCTTCAGTTGGTTGGAGTAAGGTTCATGCGTGGTGATTGCCGATGTAGAATAAATAGAACATATACAGTTTCTAGGTTGTTTAGCCTCAGGTGGCTGAAACACTAGGGGTTTATCCTAAACTCTCAATCTAAACACTCCCACATTTTTTATCGATAAGCATATAATATCATAAAAAAAATAAAAATATATAAATACCCATCCAACATACAATTTCACCCCATATACAATAAACTATAATCTAGTTTTATATATACCAAATATCAATCCACTACATATCACCAAAAACAATACCACCAATATTACTAATAATCACCTCCATCCCTACATCTAAACATTACCCCATATACCCAACAAACCCACAACACATTCTCCATATATTAAACAACAAACCCCCCCCCCCCACAAAAACCCCTAAAACAACTCATAGCCCAGAACCAAACCAACATTACACCTAACAAATTTGCCCACCCTTCCCCACTCACTCCCAAAACCCCCACAAACCATCCCCAACTAACTCACAAACCCACACAACTCCATCCCACTCAACCACCACCAACTAACCACTTACATCCAAACACCACTAACCAAATCCCCTACCAACCCCCACACCATAACCCCCAAAACCCAAAACACATCATCCATTTAATATAAACAACAACTCCCCACCAAAACTCCACCCACCCCCCCCCCCACAACCCCCAACCCCCAACCCCAACCCAACCAAACCTACCACCAAACTAACACAAACACCCATAACAACCCCAAAACCCACCTCCAAAAAAAACCACCCCACCCCCACAAACAAACAAATCAACCCAAAACAATAAAAATCAAACACCAACCAACCCACCCTACCCCCCCCCATCCACACCCCCCCCCCACACCCCTTATTCACACAACCCCCCCAACCCCACCAAAACCCCCAAAATAACCCACCCCAACCCACAAACACCCTCCCCCTTCCCATAAAAACCACCATCCCCACATCCTCACCACCCCCCCACCACCAAAACCCCCCCCACCTACCCCACCCCCCCCCACTTAACCACCCCCACCAAAACATATATTCACCACAACAAATTCCAAAAACCACTATAACAAAACACCACAACCTTACTCCCCCCCCATACAAATTTCTAAAACCCCCCCCCCCCACACTTCCCACAAATACCCCTCCCCCAACCATTTTCCGTTCCTACAAATACCCCCAAATCACAAAATCTCCCCTTCCAAAACCTACCCACCAACCCCATACCCTAGGGGGGGGGGGGGGTCCCCACTCCTACCCCCCCAAAACAAAAACTCTCCAATACCCCCTTAACTCCATCCAAACAACTCACCACCAAAACCCCACTCCCCTTACCCAACACCTAATGTTATCCCGTCCACATGAATTAACCGGACTAAAAAGGAGGGGGAAAACCCACCCAACAAACTTCCCACCCCAGTGCAATTTTCCCCTCACCAACCCTCACCAACCCACCACCCTCACCAACAAGCCCCCCTCCCCAACTATAACATCCATTACCCACACCACTAAACCCCCCACCCCACACCCCCCTTCCCTCCCCACCCCCAACCCACCCCCCCTCCCACCCTCATTTCCAAACCCAATTCCTCCGCCCCCTCCCACCAATACACCCACAAATCCCAAACCCCCCCCCTTTTCCCACGCCACCCGACCAATAACCCCCACCGCAACTCACCCCTTTATTGTAAATCCCATTTCCCCCCCCCACTACAACCCACCTTCCACTACACACCCACCAAACCCCCCCACCCACACCTTCTTCACCAACCCCACCCCCCCAAACCCCCCTACTCCACTCTCCCTACCTATTCCCACCCCCTTACAACCAAAACAATATTCCTGTCACCAATATCCACCACACACACAACTCACACCCCCACACCCCTCTACCCCATTTTTCCCTTATTTTAAACCCACCAATCAAAATCTTTTTTAATCCCCCCCCATTACCACAAACCCCCCAACTACCCTAATCCTACCCCACTCACTCCCTACCATACCAGACCCCCTACCCACCTAAACCCACCTGGGGATCCCCCTAAACCCAAACAATCCGATAATTACTCTTTTTACACCCTTCCCAATCCCCAAACACTTCCCATCCCCAACTCACCCCCCCACCACCATTCCTCCACTTCACCCCCCAGTACACAGATCCCCACCACCTCCCATGCACTAAAAACCACCCTTAACAACACCCCCTCACGATCCCTCCCTCCGTTCACACCCAAATACATCCCACCGGCTCCTCAGAACTTCCACCCCACCCACTCAAACCACCCAAACTCTACAACCTAACCACAACCCTCCCACCCCCACCATACACTCACAAAACAGCCCCCCCCCATGCTCCCACACACACACCCAGCCCCCTCCACTCCCAAATGGTCTCCCAACCCCACCCCACCCCCCCCAACAACTTTCCTCAATGTACCCCCCCCCGCACCCATCCCCACCAACCCCACTCAATCCATCCCTCCCCCAAAATACACCCACCCACACTTCCTAACCCCTCCCCCCATCCCCAACCCTTAACCGACACAAACCATGTTGTGACCCCATAACACCCACCACACCACTTCCATATTCCTACCTCTCCCTCCCCCCCGAACCCTGTTCCCCATAACCCCCCATCCCTCCCCCCAACCTCCCACCCCCCCCCAAACACCCCAACCACCCCCCCACCCAACATCCCCCCCCCCCCGTACCCCATAACCAACCCACCCCCCTCCCCCGTAAACACCACCCCACCCCCCACCCTACCCTACCCACCCCCGACCCAATATACCCCCCCACAACCCTCCCAGTTAATCCCCACCCACACACCAACCCCCCCCCCCCCCATACACCCATCTACCGAGCGCCTCCTTCCAACCCAACACTTGCCCACAACATTCCCCTCCTTTCCATCACCCTTCACCGCTCACAACCCAAACACCAAAATACTAACCCCCCCCAACCTCAATCCAATTCGTATCACCCTTAAACCACCCCAACCCCAAACAACACCTGAACCCCCTTGCCCTCCACCCCCACCACCACCCCCACCGTGGTCAAGCAAAACCAAACTCCATCACCCACCACCCACCCACACCCCTACTACCCCCCCCCCATCCCACCCACAACCAATCCCAAACCATACCCAACACATCCCCACCCAATTAACCCACAAACCCCCCCCCCGCCCCAAACATCAACAACCCATACACCCCAAGTATAACCAAACCCCCGCTCTCCAAACCCCCACAACTTCACCCAAACCACCAACCCCACCACATCCCCCAACCCCACCCCCCTGCCACCGTTCTCCCCCCAAACCCAACGTTACCCCAACCACCTCCTCCTTCCACCAATCCCCCCCACACACAGCCCATCCCCCCACCCCAACACCCCACACCCACCCCCCACGCCTCCCCCAACCACCACCCCCTATAACCCCCCCCCCCCCCCACAAAAACTCCCAACCACACCAAACCACCAAAAACAACACCCCCGCCCCCACCATCTTGGGACCCCCCCGCTGTAACTCCCCCCCCAACAAACACCCCCCCCAACCCACCACGACCGTTCCCCCCCCCCCCCCTACATACCCACAAAACCCTCAATAAAAAAAAACAATAACTATACCCCCCAAAAAAAACCGGCCCAAATCCCAACCCATCCCAACACCCGTAACCAAAAAAACCCACAATTTTTACAACCGTCACCCCACCCCCACCCCACAAACAACAAACCCCCCCCACACACCCCTAACACGCCGTCCCCCCCCCACAAAAACCACACAACCACAAAAAAAAACACAACCACACAACCAACACCCCCCCGAACACACCCCTTTTTTACAAAACCCCCTCCACCTCCCCCCCCCCGTCCTTACACACCCACACCATGGATATCTTCACAATATAAACCCTCTCCCAACCCCCCCCCCCATCCCCCCAACAAACCCCCCCCCCCCCCCCCCTTGGCACTCACACATACACCACCCCCCCCCCCCCCAAACCACCCCCCAACCCCCCTCAACCAACCTTTCACCCCCCCCCCGACCCCCTACTTCCCCCCCCCACCCCCTCCTCCCACCCCTCTGCCACCCTCATCAATCATTGAGATTTCCCCTCCCCCTATGTTATGAAAACTCCCACTGCCCCAACCCCTACGAACCATGGGGCTTGAAAACCGTCCCACCTACCCACGTACCCGGTAACCATCCGACACCCCCTCACAAAAAACACCCCACAAAAACCCCCTGTGCCAAACACCACCCCCAAAACCCAACCCCCCAACCCCCCCCCCACACTAACCTCTCCAACCCAATAACCAATCGTTCCTTCCCTCCTCTCCCTGTCCTACCCCCGTGAAAATCCTACCCCCCTACCCCCCCACCCACCCAGGTAACTCCCAACCCACAACGTCCCACCCCCCCCTTTAACCAAACAAGGGTAAACCAAGCCCACCAACCCCTTATCCCATCCCCCCAACCCTAAAACCCCCTGACCCCCAACCTCCAAATTCCCCCCCCATTAACAACCCAACATCCCTTCTTTACCCCCCAACCCATCCCCCACCCCATACTCCCAACCATGCCTTTCCCCCCCCACCTAACCCACCCCCCCCACCCGCCCCCCCACCTCCAACCCACCTCAACCCAACCCAACACATGTTTCGAAACGCCCAAAATTACCACCCATCTCCCCCCATCAACCTACAGCAACCCCAAATTTCCACCAAAACCACCCTTGTGTCCAACCACAACCAAAACCCCAACCAAAATAAACCCCCCTTATTCCTTCCAACTGTTGTTCACCCCCCCCCCCAAACCCCCCCAAATACAAAATAAACCACCCCCACCCGAAAAAATCAAAACCTCAAAAACCCAAAAACCTCCCAATCCCGAAAAAACCCAGTACACCCCAAAAAACCCACCAAACCCAACAAACCACCTGTCTTCTTCTTACACCCCCACCCAACCCCATGCACCCAAGAAACCGGCCAAAACCCCCCCCACCCCAAACCACGCCCCACAAACCAACCACCACAAAACAAAAGACAATACAACCACCCCCCCACAAAACAACATAAAAATGGCAACAAACTAAACAAACCAAAACAACCCGACAAACACAATACTCACACGGCCACAACCCCCGCACAAACTTCAAGCCAAAGACACCACCTTACCAAACAACCCAACCCACCAACCAATGGCTGCCCACAACACCTAAACAAACCCAACAACAACCCCCCAAACACCCCAAACAACACCCCAAACCAAAACTTTACCCGAACCCCCACAAAACACCTGAAAACCCCGCCGCACAAAACCCCCAAAAAAACCCCCCAACAACCCCAACCCCTATAAACCCACAAACCCCCCCCAAAACAAAACAACAGTTTTCCTAATAAAACCCCGCTCAATCCAACACAACCATATTAAAAAACAAAACGAACTCTTTCAAATTAGCTAAGAAGACACCCCCCACCAAATTCACACAACCCAGGTGTTCAAACACCAACCCACCCCCATAATTTTCACCACCTCCCAACACAAAAGCTAACCACCCTTCCATACCTAATACAACACAACCCCCCATTCCCCACCCCAACCCAAAGATACCACCCTCTCTATGCAAACCCACCCCTTTAAACAACCCCACCGTGGGGACCCACTCCATACCCACCATAAACCCCATCCAACCCCCACTACACCCCCAAACCCCACCATACAACCCACTCCCCAACTCACCCCGTGCCCCCCAAACGTAGACCGACATCCCCAAACAAACAAAAACTACCAAAAACCCACACCCATGTGGCACAACCCCATTAACCCACTAGGTCCCCCATACAAACTCCACCATCCACCCCCAACACCAACAACACCTACAAACCAGAATCAACACCCACCCCCACCCCAAACCACCCACTGAACCCCCACACCACCCTAACCTACTATATGAACCAACAAAAGAACATACTCAACACATGTCCACAAAAACACATCAAACGACAGCCACAAAAACTAACCAAACACTCCCACCAACACAAAAACCCCCACAACCCCCAAAACAAAACACCCACCCCCACACCCAAAACCCCCAACCTACCGTAAAACACCCCCCACCACCCCGCCCCCACAAAACCCAACACCACACCAACCCAACTAAACCCAACAAACCTACAAACCTACCCCACCCAACAACCCCCCATAAACCCAAACAAACAAAAAATACAAACCACAAAATTCACACAACAACCCCAAAACCCTCCAAAACAGAAAACCAAAACGAACCCCAACCCCAAAAATCCCCACCAAACAAAAACCAAACAACCAACAAACCCCAACAACCACCCTCACACCCGTCCCCAACACTCTTATCAACCACCTCTTAACCCACAAACACACCAACCCTGACACCCAACATCACCCTCAACCAAAAACACAACACACCAACAAAAACCCCAACCCAAAAACCCCAAACCCCCACAACCAACCCCACACCACCCAAACCCCCCCCAACCAGTCCAGCTCCTAGTATGTATTTCAACTCATAATTATTCTCAGCAATACTGTTGATAACATTTAACTCGTAGACAGCCATACCATTTCTATTTCATATGGTCAAGCAACCCATGCTTCCCCCAAGCGGTCAAACTTTAATGAATGCAACGTTCACCAATCTTCCTTTCCCTGCCACCATGATAACTAATCCCAGTTCGACCATGCAATCGCGATAGTTCATAAACATCCTAATGCACAGACTGAAGCTACAGTTATGACCCAACTACCCACGTAATGTAGCTGATTAGGTACATCAGAGGAATAGCAGTACAAATAGTGAAAGTAAAAGCAAACCATGCAAATATCCTCACAGATCCAAACCTACGACACCGACCCCAATCCAAACCAACAATAATCCAAAATTCATAGCCTTTTCCAACATGCACCTAGCTATGTCTAGGAACCATCAACCTGAACTCTCTATAAAAACCGGGGATCCACGTGTCATCGTTGCTATAGCCCCTTACGCCAGAGGACACAGTGCAGAGGCAGCCCTGTAAATACTGGGGGTGCACCCAACCTGTCACGATACTTGCCCTGTCCACTACTCTACTAATAGTTGAATCATTGCACGACGCTCTTGGCCCCAAATGCTTTTTACAAGTGCTACAAATACTCTGGCGTTCGACTCAAAGAATGGAACTTGTCAGCGCCCAAATACACTTAGATAACTCATAGATGATGCTGTCACTAGAGACTGGCCCACTTAAGAACTCACTGATGACGTGGGTATCACGAAACTTTGGGGCCATGGAGTCGCACTGATAACATGTCTCGCACTAATTGCACAATATGATTAATAAAGTACCACTGACTCAGTAGGCGGGCTTACAAATTGGCGTACCGCACACTTTCAACATTGACATTATCCTAAGGCTACCAGTTCCAAGTTAAAGGGACCGTGAGTTATCCTCTATACCACTAAAATGGGAGCGAAATGTATTCAACACACGTTTTTCAAGGCAATGCCAGGTGCGGTGAGGATCTGGTTCAGACGATAGGAAAAGAACTTAAGTCATGTGACGGACCCAACATAGGCGAAATTGTGACGGGTAAGATTAATTATGACTATATCCACCGAACGCATTACTATGGCGCGGTGTATGTCGGCGAGGGGGTGGGGGAATACCTAGAAATTGGGTGCAAATCAATCGGCGGGTCCCAACAATCTGGTTCAACGGGGATGCCACAGGGCTAAACACATAAAAATTCGTAAGTTGGGGGGGGGTCCTATGTTACACAATGGGCCAGGGGGTTGTGAGAACAATGGCCTGCGCCTCATCACGAGGCCCAGTAACGACTGTAATTTAATGAAGTAACTACGGTTGTATGGCCATGTCCCAAGGGCCTGAAAGCACGGCTCGGGCGATTTTGCCCAACCATTTTACCACTCTAAATTTACGTTAACAAAGTGATTATGAGATATGCACATCTTCGAAAAAGTTTTACCATAATGTTATCCATGTATAAACACTTGTATGAGAGTGGGCTTAATGATCAATGGGTTAATTACCACATAACTTACGAGCGTTAGTATAACTCAAGAGACAATAAGCTTCTCACTGACAGTCTTTCGAATTTTTCCGGCCTATCACCTTAAAGCTGCACCGCAAGTTTCTTTTTTTTGATTTGCTATAGCATCAAGTGAGGGTCCAAGGTATCTTTGTATGTTCTATAAAATCAAGGAATTAACGACTGCAAACAAGCAACATACTGTTTGTAACACTTGGCCCGACACATTAACTTCTGTTCCCAATAAATCTTTCTTACTAAGTCTATGCAACTCTCGAGGTCGCAGACGTGGTCCATTCAGGATCGCTGTGCTCTGTAGGTAACTATACCCCTCGGGAAGGAAGGTCATATAACTCAGTGTTTCGATTTGCTTTTCCGGCAACAATTGAAAGGTTGTGCATAGCAACCGTTTTCAAATGACGTTTTCTTTTGACCGTTCCATGGGCCACCCGGTATTACTCAGGTCTGAGACAAAACCCATGATTGTCTGGTAATTCTGAATAACTATCTGTATCCCTTGACCTGTAACCTGTCGGCGAAAAGTAGGTCATGCGAACTGAACATAAGGGAGTAAACGATCCATAAGACGAATCGGCCGTCAAATTGAGGAGTCCACTTTTATCGAATTACGTAACTGGACTAATTGTGACCAGAGTTCTTGCCGAAAATTGTGTAGAACATGATGCCTAGGTGTGGTATTCCAGACGATGTACCACATGCCATTCACCGACGAAAGTCGACTGCAAATAAATTCAAGCCTACATAACTGTTATACTTCTTGTACAAATGATGTTGTAATACTGTATGCGTTGTTAAAAAACTTCAATTGCGTATTTCTAGAGATCCCGACCTGATAGAGAAAAACGGTTTGCAGATTTAAAAACAGCGCATTAAAATTGACCAGAAAAACATAGAAGTGTTAGAGAAAGAAAAAAAAAAATTTTTTTTGTTAGCCAGTGTAATCTATCTCCTCCCATAAAGCTTTTTCCTTAGCGAACGGAATCGAATAGGCTTTCATACAGATTGGTGTTGGGTCTATGAGTTTCATATCATACTCCAATAAATTTGTATGCCCCGGACGGTCCGTTAACACATCTGTATGATTATTCAGAACCTGTTGAACCCTCTCCCTCTGATTTTCCGTTAAGTGTGTGCTGATTTTGACCTGTGCAGCGGTCTCACAGGGATGTAAAGGATATTCATGAGAAGTGAGTGGTTCCTTTTTCATCTGCATTGCAACAGACAAGGTCAGTAGATATGTCTCTTATTGGTTTTCTCTGTCTAGATATTTCTTCAGGAGATTCACATGATAGGTTTTCTCTTTCCCTTTCTTATCTATCTTATAATTTGTTCTAGACACCTTCTCTAGAACTGTATATGGACCTTGCCATCCAATTTGCAATTTATTCTGGCTGCCGGGCAGTAGAAGGAGCACCTTCTCTCCCACAGCTAATTCTCGATCCTTCGCTTTCTTATTGTAATAGGCAGCATGCTTTTTCCTGGCTTGTCTCAAATTTTCATTGGCAAGTTTCCAGCCAGTTTTAAGACGAGTGGTCAGCTCGTTCACATATTGATATGATGAGGTAATATTTTCTTCTGCCTTTTCATCGGTCCATGTCCTTAACAAGGTTACATAAGGAATTTTAATTTTTCTGACATAGTTTTCATAATATTGGAAGCCTTGTTTTGAGGACATTTCTTCCTCTTGTCATCATTCATAAATCGACCACTACCAATTTTTTTCTTGGGGTTTTCTTTCCACTTTAATTTCCTTGTGAGAGATTTTCTCTCTCTTTTATCTTCTTCCAGTTCACATAAGTCCGACCGAGGGTTTGTCAGCTTATTCTGGGGTAAGACATCTCTTTGTACTCGCTGCATCGTGGCCATTGTAAAACAGTCGAGTGAAGACTGTCTGTGAAAAGGGGGCTCCCATTCCACTTTGTCCACTTTATTATAATTATTTTTCTTCTTATATTCAGGCCTACGTTTGCTTCGTGGCGAGTCTAGGTCCTGATTCATTTTCCCACGAGTGGGTGTTCCCTCTGTATTTTCTGGCCCAGGTTTGCCATAATGCTTCTCTTGCATATGGTTATTATTGTTCCACCCTGTGGAATTTTCTTTATTGCACTGGTCACAGTCCTCGACAAATTTTCTTATGTCATCAACCACTCCTGGCCAGTAATAAGACATAGATGTCCTTTTACAGGTGCGACCCATTCTCAGGTGTCCACCGTCTTGAACATGTATTCGTCTCATAACTCTTTCCCTATATTTCCAGGGCACTACCAACTGTGCACACTCATATGATCCTGCTTTAACCGTCCAGTGAAGCAGTCCATCCTCCAAATAGAATTCTCCTTTTCTAGGAGGGGTATGGAGTTTTTGGAGTTTGTCAAAACACGGCTTCAGTGATCTATCTTTAGCCTGTGCCTTCCTATACTATTTACGAGACAGAATTTTTGGTGGTTCCTCCTCCTTTCTAGAGGTTGACCTGACCTGAAGCGTGGCCATGTACACAGGTTTCTTTCTACAATTTTCGGTGTTATGGTTGTCCATCCTACACCGGCTACAATATAATCTACTTTGATGAAAAGGGTTTCTTTCATCATATTTCCTTTCATTGAATTGTGAGGTTTTATTATTGTAGTCATTGCGTGGCCTATCAAACTGGTGCTTACCTTTGTTCTGGTCTCTATGGTCAAACTTATTAAAGTTTTGAGGTGCCTTAAAATTGTCTACCTGTTTCTTTTTATTACCAACCACCTCTTCCTGGGCTGCCTGATACCTTTCAGCGACATTGAGTAACTCACCCAGCCTCTCTGCACCTTGTTCCATGAGAAACTTTCTCAGGTCTGGAGCCATGGACTCTCTTAGCTGCTCAATAAGGATCATCTCCTTAAGATCTTGGGTTTTCCCCAGAGCAGTCCATTTCTCCAAGTAGGTCTCTAACCGTGCAGAGAACTGGTGATAAGTCTCACCCGACAGTAGTTTGGCGTTCCTAAATTTTTTTCTATAAAATTCTCCGTTCTTTTCATATCTTAATAACAGAGCCTGCTTAAGCATGTCATAATTGTCCTGGTCATCTCTGCTCATCTTGGCAAAAACTTCATAAGCTGTACCCCTGAGTCCCTGAGATAACTTGAGGTTCCACCTCTCTCTCTCTCTCTAACCCATATGTAGTAGCTAAAAGCTCAAATCTACTTAAATACCCTTCAATGTCATCTTCTTTCTCAACAAAATGGTCTAAATGAAAACCCATAGCTGAGATTGAGGCTCCCTGACTAGCAGTGGCATCTGAGGTAAAGGGGCTGGCACCATTTTCAGGAGCATGGCGTTGAAATTCTAACTCCCTTAGTCGTATCTCATGCTCCCTCTGTAATCTTTTTTCTTCTGCTTCCCTCTCGGCAGTCAATCTCTTTTCTTCTCTTTCTGCCTCCCTTTGCAGTCGTTTTTCTTCTGCCTCCAATGCCCTAGCCTCCTTTTCAGCCTCAATCTGCAACCTCTTAATTTCTTTGTCAGCCTCAATTTGTAACCTCTTGTAGTGGTTTTGATGGTATTGTATGATGGTGATATTACTAAGTGTGATGTATGAGGTCAGCTGTGAAGGCTCCTGAGATAAAATGTAGCTGTGAATTTTCAGAAGGCCTTTCTTGCTACCACTACGACCTCACACCTATCTTTTTTTTCTAATGAATGTGGCTACGTTAAAATCTAGGGTACTGAATGTAATGTGTTGTATTGACATATACAAACACACACACACAGATATTAAATAATATAATATTATCAATAAAATTTAGAACACAATGAACTAAATTCAGCTGGTGAAATTTTAGAAAGTAAATCTTTTTTAAATTTATTTGTTCTGAACCAAGGTTTTATTTTGGCCAGAACATATGAAAGATTTTGAAATTTATGAGTGAATGGCATGAATAAATGGCATGATAAATAAAAGGTGTGTACGTATACAATTTTTACGATTTGTTAATATTTCTACAGTTCATAATTTTATTTTCCCTGGGAGAACGATGAATAGATGTGCTGTTGGGGTGGCTTCATCCCTCCCTGTCTATGCCTACCAAACATTGTCCATTAATGATGGGAGGAAATGGGATGTTTTAGTAGTAATTCACTTTGGGTGCTATGTCTATGAAGTTGGTGTAAATCCAGGAGACCAGCCTGCTTACGTAACTTTGAAAGAGTAGTTCTGGTGCTGGAATCTGGTGACCCCACCTCTCCGTGCTTGGGGGCAATATATCGGGTGGCCCCACCTCTCCGTGCTTGGGGGCAATACAAGGCTGTTCTGCCGAGATGCGACACTGCACGGGTCCTCACTGTCAATTATTTACCCAGCATTTGACACCACCTTTTGGTGTCAACATAAAAAACTCACAGCTCTGAAATAAAGTATTGGTTTAGGTTCAGAACCTTACCTAAGGAGCCACTTCTACACGTAACAATTTACAATAACACCACTTAGACAGGGTCAGATCTCTCTGACCATACAACACATCTTACCAAGTTGGTTTCACATAGGATAAGTTCTCCCAGACTACATATTCCGAAATATGTTTATTAGCTTCCTGCCATAGAATAGGATAGGTGATATGTTCCACTGATCTCAACACTTGATCTGTCCTTCCTAACCCTTGCTGGAGTTTATATATATTGTTTGTCCCTAGACCCTGAACTAGGGCGGGGGGTCTAGAGCAAATCCTTACTTGTTGTAAGGCTAGATTTCGATATGGCAGTATCAAATCACTCGAAACATTAAACAATATTTAAAATATACAAAGAAATAATTTCAATCTTACCAGATTATGAATAAAGAACACAGAAATGCTAGCAAAACTCAGCTGAGCTGCTGGCTATAGTATGGCGTCCCTGAACTTATTTCAATTTACTTCATTGGAAATCACCACACTTAAAATTTACTGTGTCTATCACTGGACAACTATTGAGGAATGGCAAAAAAGCGCGTCTGAGCGCTGATAATATGATTGTCTGTGGCCAATCAATGCCTTGTGTTTTTTCAAATTCAAATTTCCTACACTAAAGTCATTTCAGTCATGCTTCAGTCAAGTATGGATTTTAATCTGTTAGTCCGTCCGTCTCTACTTGCGTTTTCACAAAAACGTACTTGGTTTTTGAACCAACCTATCCGTCCCCTCTACAAATTTTGTCTTTAAAGTTATTTTTAGCCACAGCTCCCACCAATGTCCCGCTCTTTCATTCTAACTAGGTTTGAACACTTGAGTCTCAAGGTCGCGGTTTTTGTGCAAATTAGTGACATGTTTGATTCAATGCAGTCTTTCGCTGATGTGAACAACACAGTCTTTTGTCAATGTCTTCATTATTATCTATCCGTCTGTATAAATAAAAGCATATTATTTCACTGCTCAAAATGGGCCATCCGGCCAGCTAATTTTTATATTCCTAACATCATTATTAAGAAAAAGTTACTTTTCAAGGTTAGTTGTTTTTTTCGAAATATTTTCTAGAATCTTCTGTGAAACGTGTGCCGCTGCATTCAAATAAAGGACAAAATATTGCAAAAGCGTCCAAATAATGACTGTTGCGTATAATAACTATGGTCCCTTTTGTCGATTTCGTTACCTTGTGTCAACTTGGGGACGTGACTTTTCCTCCGCTCCCCCCCCCCCAATTGCATCTTTTTAGCCTTGCTAGTTTCACGCAATTTTTCAGTCATATTTTTTCCTTTTTGATCCGCCGTTCTCATCCCGTTCAAATGGTAACCGTTCTAGCAATTTAATTTCCATGGCGGGTGATGACCCGCGGCGTGGGCGATCATGCCTTCTAGTAACTTACGCATTCTTTTTATCCCTACATTTTATCCTTTGGAGATATTTTTACGTTGAATCACTGTTAATTTTATGACACCTCTTCTCTTCAGCTATCTTCCTATCCTCCCTTTCAATATACTTGTCGCATTCTGAAGTTACATATTGGATCAAAGCTTGACCCTCCATGTTCATTTCTTTCGCAGTCTGCACAGCAGCAGATCGAAACTTTGCCAGATCAGCCATTTGTACTATGTAACTGTTGCGCACATATTCTTTTGTGTGGCGCACAGATTACGCATACAAATGTAAAATGTAACTATTTGTCTGATAAAAATATATTTATCTTTGAATTCACGATTCTTAGCCTAAGAGACAGAACTCAGATTAGTCGATGGGTATTCATTCTATGAGTTGTCTGTTCTTGTATCTTTCCTGAATGTCGAGCTCGGCGTAGGGATCTAGGTTTACAGCGATCTGTTCTTTGTTTGGTTAGAAATAGATTGTTCTTGCTTCAGAGTATCTATGACCCGAATCTATGTGTATTTCTTGTCTATGTAGGACGAGTATGTCTTATATCTTAATATCTTTGTATGTCTAAGTCGAACTATATTTTCTGTGTCGAGCTCTGGTGTCAAAGGTTTTTCTGCGCATGTATCGCAAAGTGGAGGTGAGAAGGTTCCGCCCTGTTGGACCTAGATGAAGGCGGTCTGAAGATTTTTCTTGAGCTCTGTGGTTCCTTTTGGGGAAAGGAGATTGTTTATCACTATGATTGAATTATCAGAGATTCTTCCCCAGTGTTGATTCTTGACGCCAAGGAATGGTGTGCGTTATTCGCTGTTGTGTTTTTCCTGAGAAATAAGGTAAAACAGACATGTTCAACCTTTCGTCATATTCAGCTAGGTCGACATGCTATCGTCTGCACAGACGTTTGATTAGCGATGTTAAGACGACATATTTGCTAGCAGTTATATATATATATACATTTTATGTCGCAACATGATTGAACAGGATATGCAGAGTCTAATTTACATATATTTATGAAAGGAACAGAGCCTATGATCATGCTTCGTCATTATCTTTGTTGTGAGCGAAAGTCAAAGATGGAGCCATCTTTGGATTCCAAGTTTCAATTTTATAAAATCATCGATCGAGAACAGGAATGTCCTTAATATCAGACGATGATATCGAGATCTACATACTATTATATGAAAACCCACTACTGGTGGTTTGAAATTGTATTCATAAATTCATTTACTGAATTTTCGGCCTGAAAGACTTAGACGAGGTTCTTACAGGGAGCCATGAGTAAACATTGGTTCTTAACTGACGCGATTTGTCAGTAAGGCCCGAGATTATACCTATGTGCTGAAATACTGAGTGCTTGTCTACTGACATTCCATTGAACTGTTATACAACATGAGTGCCTATGTAACATTGTAGACCATTGATCAACATTGCTATGATGTATGCCAACCTGTTTACCGTCATTGTACTCCGTGCTGTCCAAGTGTGTGCGTTCAATTAAATTGTATGAAACGTCCACAGTAGTCGGCATCATTATCTACTAGCTACGAGTGAGTGAGTGTTTGATCTTCTAGTCAACTCTACAGAACACAATCCATGCATTCGCGCACTGACACTCACATTTACACTCATAGTCAACATTCCATCCTTGTCGGGGCCTCAATGCGTTTTGGACAAGGTGACCTGTATCCTCAACACTGTGTCGGTTCGAGTTGACGCATTATTCGACTTTATCAATGTGGTAGGCCAGCTTTCTGGGTCAATCTACACAGTGGACATTTTGTGAAGTCAGCTACTGCGACCAGATCGTTTCCATGACGCCTGATACGACACACCAGCAGTGAGAGTCTACACTTTGTAAACAGTCTGTCACGTGACTTATCTAGGAATACTGTAACTAGGTCAGCGCTTGTTGACATTTTTCTTTGGACAACAGACTACCGTTGGACATTACACAGCATTACAAATCAAGTTGCAAGCATACATTTAACTTTTTTGTAACAAGTACAGTACAGGTGAAGGCAGAAGTCCTACTTTCATCGATGGACCTTCTTATGTTCTGCTATTGTGTTGAACTTTAATATTTAAGGCCAGAATTTGTAATTCAATAAAGTGGCAGTTTATTTATTTTGATTAGAATAACTGTGCCATTACTGTAAAACTGAGCCTTCTTTACAACACATCCTATTATACACATAATTTATATATTTATGTTCACATTACATGTATTTGTTTCTCGTTCAGATTTATGTAGTGGGCGGTTGGTGAGGTGACTAGTATAGAATATACCGAGTCATATTGGTCCTATATTAGTGTTCTATAGATAGCAATTTTCTAATTGAAAATTTGCTGCAACATCTGTTGCTATTTTTTGTAAGCTGTGAAGACTGTGCTTATCGTTGTTTTTGTGATATTTTTTCTGTTCTTCAGTTTTGTTTTGATTTGTTCGTATTTGTAGATCTACCCTTTCCTATAATTTAGTTCTATACACATTTATATTTATACACTGTGACGTCATTTGTTTTGTTTATCCCTTTGCAGTTGTCATCACAGATTCTGTGATTATTTTCATTGATTTCCATATTTGATTTATTTGATTTCTGCAAATGTTTTCATGTTGTCTTTCTTATTTGTACTGTGTGTATGTTGGTTGTTCACATATGCTATATATATATATAGGTATAGGTGATCAGGCACTATTAGTTGTGCAGGGCACTAGTGATTTAGAATAAACCAGTAAGTTATTATTATCAAGTTTATTATTATACGGGTAATTATACAAGACCTTATTAAGGCTTGTCTCCCACAGAGATTGGGATTGTTCATTTAGAACTTGTTCCTGTTTACTTGGAAATAGATTACATTATTGTTTCAAGTGATTGCTATCATTATTAGACATCATGTCTACATTGGAATACTTTATTGCACAAGGGAAATCCCTTGATAAGTCTGGTAAGGAATTAGAGGAGTTTGCAACTGCTCAATTTGCCATGGTAGTAAAGTCAGAAGAAAAGAAGCAAAAAGAGGAAAATAAATGGAAAGCAGAAGTTGAACAAAACAAGATAGATGCTGAGAATTTAAGATTGCAGATGCAAGCTGAGGAGAGAAAAGCTGCTGCTGAGGAGAAAAAAGCTGCTGCTGAGGAGAGAAAGCTTCAAATAGAAGAAAAAAAATTAGAAGCTGAAGAAAAAAGATTACAAAGAGAAGCTGAGGCTGAAAATAAAAGATTAGAAGCTGAGGAGAGAAAAGAAATAAGAGAACGTGAACATCAAAAAGAACTTTTAGCATTTGAGTTAGAAAAGTTGAAATTGACAAATATGAGTAATGTTAATCAGTCAAATGGTAATAGTGGTAAGCCCTTTACTTACAAGGTCAAGGTACCAGCGTTCAATCCTTCCAGTGACGATATTGCATTCTGGCTGGATCGTTTTGAACGTTCTTGTCGAGCTCATAATGTGGATAAATCACAATATGCTAACCAGTTATCAGAAAATTTGAAAGGTGATTCTCTGACAAGTTTAAGTTTGGTTGAAGAGGCTGACAAAGATAATTATGATGTTATTAGAGCAGCCTTATTGAAAAAATATCAATTAACAGAGGAAGGTTACCGTATTTTGTTTAAGAAAATGGTACCTGAATCAGGGGTAGAATTCTCAGAATTCATTGCAAGGACACGTCTTACATTTAATCGTTGGATTGAGTTGTCCAAAACAGAAAAGACATATGAAGCCCTTATGGACTTGTTGCTCAGAGACAAGATTATGTCAAGTGTTAATAAACCATTCCTTGAATTCCTACATGAGCGTAAACCCAAGACACTAAAAGAAATGCAAGAATATTGTGACCAATACGTCACGGCACACCCTGACGTAACTCTTAGCAACACTAAGATTAAAGAGAGTATGCCGGTTGCTTCAGCAACACCATACAATTCTAATTACTCACACAAATTTCAGGGACCACAAAACAGGTTTGGAAAAAAGTAACCATAATAGTTATCAAAACCAAGGTAACCAATCATTTCAGGGTTCTTCTGCTAAGATCTGGAGACAAGCTGACAGCCCTCGATACAGAGGTGATCATAATTATAGGAATTTCCGCAGAGGAAGTCATTATAGAAACTATCCAAGTCATCCATCATGGAGACAACAAGACCATAGTTATAGAGATACTCATTATAATGAATATGATAATGGTAACCATGAGAACTATGACTCAAACCCAAATAGGGGTTACAATAGAGGAAATAATAATGATTACAGAGGCAATAATAATCGAGGTAGATCACAATACAAAAAAACATAAATCGCATTATCATGCAAACTTTGCACAGCAAGAGTCACATGAAACCTATAAACAGACTAAAGATAATAATGATGCTAATAATATGGCATGTTCCGCTTTTGATTTTGGGAGAGCATCTCAGTGCCCCCAATGCAAAACATTATTTGAACCAACTACGGTGTCCACTTTAAGTTGTGGCCATCCTCTTCCCGCTCTTCCTGCGTCAGTCGCACATGATGGAAAAGGTTCTCTTGTCTTACATAAAGGTTTAGTAAATGACAATCCAGTCTCAGTTCTTTTTTATTCTGGATGCACCACAATTGGTGTTAGGCAGTCGCTTGTAGATCCTTCTTGTGCCACTGGAAAAGTAGTCAAATGTGTGACGTTTGGCGGCACCTTAGAGAAATACTCTACTGCTATCATTAGGATTGCTACTCCTTTCTTTACAGGAGATGTACACGCATGTCTTCTGCCGAATCCGATCGCTGATCTTATCATCGGTCGTATTCACGGAGTCAAAGAATGCACTCCACAACAGATTTCCGTTTGGGAAAAACAAAATATGCAAACTGCTAATGCTGTAGTCACTAGAGCTCAAGCTCTTAATATGCCTCACACTTCATCTACTGAAGATAATGAAGTGCATAACCAAGATGATCCCTTGGTAATTTCTCGTGACTCGTTTATAAAACAGCAAGAAGATGATCCGACTCTAAAGAAATTCTTCACTCTTGCAACAAAAGGTGATCCGAATAAAGATTCAAAGCGTAAATCTTGGATTACAATGAAGAATGGCGTACTTGTACGTATGGTGCAAGACTCCACTAAGTCAAGTCATTCACAGATTCTTGTTCCAAGAATTTGAGAGTTAAAATTTTGCAGCACGCTCACGACTCTCAGTGTGCTGGACATATGGGTTTTTCCCATACAAAGTCAAGAGTTCTTGCGGCTTTCTTTTGGCCTTTTGTGAACAAGGACATACGGATTTATTGTCGATCTTGTATAGTATGTCAAGAAGTCAAATCCAAAGGTCCACGCCATGCTGCACCTATTCAGGCTGCAGACATTCCTATTCGACCATTTCAGAAAATGGCGATAGACATCATTGGTCCATCTTAGGTCTTATTCAATTTTATGGAAGATTCATTCCGAATCTATCCTCTATCATGGCACCTCTTCCTACACTACTAAAAAAAGGGTCGCCTAATATGGTCCACTGGTCTCAGGAATGCAAATCCTCTTTGGATAAGATTAAAAATTTGTTTTCAACACCACCTATTTTGGTGTTACCTACTACAGATAAGACATTTGTTCTTCGTAGTGACGCTTCATCCACTGGGATTGGAGCGGCACTAATGCAAGAGTACTCTGGAACTCTGCATCCAGTAATGTATATCTCTAGAAAACTTAATGCTGCAGAAAGGAATTATTCGGTTTTAGACCGTGAACTATTGGCTTTGGTTTGGTCAATTCTCAAACTACAAAGATTCCTTCTAGGCGCACATTTCATAGTAGAAACCGATCAGAAAGCTCTTACGGCTATACAGAGTAAAAATTTGAAGAGCTCGAGGTCTACTCGATATGCAATTGCTCTTCAACCTTTTCATTTTTCGGTATGAGCTATCCGTGGATCAGATAATGTGATGGCAGACATTTTGTCTAGATGCCCACATGATTCCACCTAACTGTTGAGTCTTGGACTTCTTAACACTTCCAACTCGACAACAGTTTTTCTTTTCTATATCAAGATAAATACACATTATAATTTGTAATATAGTGATTGTATCACTACTATCATTACGTTCATTGATATATATATTCACCGATACTCGTTGATGATTTTTCTTTTTTGTCAATCATGTACTTATTATGCTTAGATATGAATGTGTTATATGCATTGTGTCATTGCAGCATGGTAGTATACGTTGGTGGCACCTCCCTGGAAACATTTATGCTTAAGAGAAATGCTTTCTCTGAGAGGTTGAGATGTATTCTCACTAGTCGATCTATATTTCGACTTTGCCTTAATTTGGCTTATAAATTCCAGATATTTCTCATCTGCGCAGTATTTGTGCGTTGTGAGCCTATTGTATGTTGCTCTCAGATAAAAAAAAGAAAGAAATGATTTTCATTTTTTTCCCGGGGGGTGTGGTAGTCTGTTGCGCACATATTCTTTTGTGTGGCGCACAGATTACGCATACAAATGTAAAATGTAATTATTTGTCTGATAGAAATATATTTATCTTTGAATTCACGATTCTTAGCCTAAGGGACAGAACTCAGATTAGTCGATGTGTATTCATTCTATGAGTTGTCTGAAAGTCGAGCTCGGCGTAGGGATCTAGGTTTACAGCGATCTGTTCTTTGTTTGGTTAGAAATAGATTGTTCTTGCTTCAGATTATCTATGACCCGAATCTATGTGTATTTCTTGTCTATGTAGGACGAGTATGTCTTATATCTTAATATCTTTGTATGTCTAAGTCGAACTATATTTTCTGTGTCGAGCTCTGGTGTCAAAGGTTTTTCTGCGCATGTATCGCAAAGTGGAGGTGAGAAGGTTCCGCCCTGTTGGACCTAGATGAAGGCGGTCTGAAGATTTTTTTTGAGCTCTGTGGTTCCTTTTGGGGAAAGGAGATTGTTTATCTCTATGATTGAATTATCAGAGATTCTTCCCCAGTGTTGATTCTTGACGCCAAGGAATGGTGTGCGTTATTCGCTGTTGTGTTTTTCCTGAGAAATAAGGTAAAACAGACATGTTGAACCTTTCGTCATATTCAGCTAGGTCGACATGCTATCGTCTGCACAGACGTTTGATTAGCGATGTTAAGACGACATATTTGCTAGCAGTTATATATATATATATATATATATATATATATATATATATATATATATATATATATATATACATTTTATGTCGCAACATGATTGAACAGGATATGCAGAGTCTAATTTACATATATTTATGAAAGGAACAGAGCCTATGATCATGCTTCGTCATTATCTTTGTTGTGAGCGAAAGTCAAAGATGGAGCCATCTTTGGATTCCAAGTTTCAATCTTATAAAATCATCGATCGAGAACAGGAATGTCCTTAATATCAGACGATGATATCGAGATCTACATACTATTATATGAAAACCAACTACTGGTGGTTTGACATTGTTTTAATAAATTCATTTACTGAATTTTCGGCCTGAAAGACTTAGACGAGGTTCTTACAGGGAGCCATGAGTAAACATTGGTTCTTAACTGACGCGATTTGTCAGTAAGGCCTGAGATTATACCTATGTGCTGAAATACTGAGTGCTTGTCTACTGACATTAAATTGAACTGTTATACAACATGAGTGCCTATGTAACATTGTAGACCATTGATCAACATTGCTATGATGTATGCCAACCTGTTTACCGTCACTGTACTCCGTGCTGTCCAAGTGTGTGCGTCCAATTAAATTGTATGAAACGTCCACAGTAGTCGGCATCATTATCTACTAGCTACGAGTGAGTGGGTGTTTGATCTTCTAGTCAACTCTACAGAACACAATCCATGCATTCGCGCACTGACACTCACATTTACACTCATAGTCAACATTCCATCCTTGTCGGGGCCTCAATGCGTTTTGGACAAGGTGACCTGTATCCTCAACACTGTGTCGGTTCGAGTTGACGCATTATTCGACTTTATCAGTAACCTTTTAAAATTTCTAACTATACAAATCTCTAAATATGGCTAATAATTTCTAATGATAACCAAGAACAACCACAGGCACTGACAGCTCAACTACTATTCAATTTCTCCAAAAGGAATGCTTTTAGTTTTATACTCTCTGAGATTCCTAATATACGTGATAATATTTTAAGAATTTAAAATCCCAGAAGTGAACTGCCCAATATAGCTGGTGTTATGAGAAATTCAATACCCAGGAGCGAGACCCCAATATAAGTGATGGGAGAGGTTTCAAATCCCGGACAGGACCCCAATATATGTGGTGGATTTTGATGTTATGAATTGTTGTTATGTATTATTATAATAAATGAGATTAGCTATGAAGGTCCCTGAATTTACTCAATAGTATTGTGTTTTTTTCAGGGTACCTTTCCACTACCACCTTTATATCTCAGTCAAAATGTATTTATATTAGTATGTTAATTGACTTCGTGTTGTGTCTAGGGTTATGGACGTAGAGTGTAATGTACAATAATCAACAAACATACAAACAGATAGTTTATTATTCACAACAGCACACAGTACTACCACAATAACATACAAACGACACTCTAAAAGGCTATCTTATTTAAGACTGGTTGAATTTTGTGTAAATAAGATTTTTACAGTTTTATTATCCTGATTCAAATTTATTTATAATCAGGACTGACAATTTAAAAGTGAAATCAAATAATCAATTACATCAGTCAAATAGCACAATAGATCGTTTGTCCATATATATAATATTTTTTCTAATATGCGTTTATAGAGTTCTCCTACTTTAAGGTAATACTGGTGGTACTACTAGTTTGTTGTTTTAATCATGTCCTTTTGGAAATGTTTGTTTCTATTTTGTCACTTGTGGAACTATTAAATATTTGTCCCAGTTTTATTCACTGTCATAAGATCGTTCTTTTAAAGTTCTGTAGTTGAGCTCTCAGGTGTCGAACGAGAACTTATCTTGGCCATAGAATATAGAACCTTTCCTCTGCTCGCCTGACAATCTGTTCCCTGTTTGATAGGCAATGTCCACTAGCATGGGCTCTCAGTAAACAGGCAGAGTCTTGAATCAATCAATTCTCAAGCGTTTGGTACCACATTAACGTCAGTACCCAGGACCTCTGAAATGTGAAGGTATGCATCCTTCGTAATATCTAGCATACACTTATAGTCCACAGTTAAGGACATGTACATTACAAACAAACAAAAGGATCATATCCTTATACAAACCTATGCCACCATTTTCTTTTGATGTGACAATGTACACCAGTATTCCTTTCCCTAATAGTTACAACGCCACTGCAATTCCAGCTGTAATCTCTTCCATATAATAGGATAGGTGTTATGCTCCTTTATGACAATCATACCTATTCTTGTAGTTTTACACCTCTCTGACAGTCTATCACATGGTGGATCAATCTTTAGGCTTTGCCTCATGTTCGCTATAGACCCACTCATGTCCAGACATATATTATTATTTCACATTCAATTTTTATATAAAATACAGGTTAATAAATGTCAAGCTTACCACAATGTTCAATGAAATACACACAGAGACGATGACTGACACAGTTTCGATCTGTTTTATTGCCCAGGCTGCTTATAACTTGTAGTTTAAAGCACAGCCTGCTCTCATCTATCACTGTTGAAAATATTCTTAAAAATGGCGTCCTCTTAACGCTTATTCTGACAATATCGATTCAGTTAGCCAATCGCTATTAATTTTACAAGGGTAAACAGTCTTTCAAAAATATCATTCAAACTTTTCCTACGTTACTTAGGCTATTTATGTTTATTCAAAGGTCAGCCAATAATATTTGGTCTCACTTCACATGCCCCCCAATCAGATTCACTGTACTATGTTAGCCTATCTGTCACCTACTTTTTTCCCAAAAAATATGCGATCCAATCTAAGCAGATATGACTTGACCTGACAGTATCTCTGATCTCTATGTATTGTTTTATCATTATTTGATTAGTTAAGGGACTATTTATATAACTAATAACATATTCTTGGTCAGCAAGTCTTCAGGTACACGAATATACAATTTTTAAGGGGCTATGTGGTTTTGTTCAAAATTCTATAATTTTTTTCCATGTTAGTTGTTTATTTAAAACTACCTCCTGTTCAATTCTTTTCTCATGTACTTTCAAGCTAAATACGAGAGCTTAGGTCATTCACAATAAGAGCTAAACGTGTTTCCATGACGTAGTGTCCACAATTCTAACTTTTTCATTGTATTTGGGGAAACCCCTAAGGCAAGGCTTGCCCCTGTGCTAGTGTTGGCTTTTAGTTTAAAATCAATGCGAAACGAATTAGCATTTCATCTATCCTTGCCCCTCCTCGTTCCACAATGCATTTTTGGGAAATGTTTCTTAGAACTAGGAAAAAGTGGGTGTTTATGTCAAGGACGAATTTGAAAAATAGGGTACCGTTTTGTTCGGATATTCGTTAGCAAATAATAATCTGAAGGCGTAGGCGATACCAACCGTTCTAGCAGAAAATTCTTTTGCACTTTCTTATCTTTGCCTTTATGCCCTATATTGTTATATTAATTTAGATATTGTATTTAGAAATTCACTACAAACCAAATTATTAAAATCATATCTAACACGAATTAAACTAGGACCTGTTCACCACTCCGTTATAAATTAGATTTAAAACACACGTGTCTAGCTTATCCTATCATTCTGTTAACGCGTGATATGAACACTAGTCATAAAAAAATTACATAAAATGGATGGAAGTAAATAATATATGCCGTCAGTAGACAGTTATTTAATGTATGTACTAGTCAATTTAAAACATCTCTTACTGGAAAAAATATTAGTGATTAAATTTACTTTACGGATGGAAAGTTAGCTATAAGTTATTTAATTAGCACAGAAAATCTCAGTGAAATATATATTGAAAACTTTAAACACACTAAATCACTTCAAATCTAGTATATAAATTACCGCAATCAGAAAAATTAAACACTCCACGGAATCTATTAATTTTCACTCTGTACGAGAAATCTTAAGATAACGAGCTAGTGAATTCAGATAGATTTCTGGCAACTGATCATGGCTATCGGAGAGACATGGTATATATTGATTTGTTCCGTACTATCGTTCTTTAATGCGAAAGTCACACCACTGTCAGACCCGAGCCAATTTGCCGTTCGATTTCTTGAATCAAAGGTAATTTTACCACCTCTTGACTTTCATCATCTCCGCCTTTGTAGTGGATTGATGGTATTGTATGATTGTGATATTACTTAATGTGATGCATGAGGTCAGCTGTGAAGGCTCCTGAGATAAAGGTAGCTGTGAATTTTCAGAAGGCCCTTCTTGCTACCACTACGACCTCACACCTATCTTTTTTTTTTCTAATGAATGTGGCTACGTTAAAATTCTAGGGTATGATATGTAATGTGTTGTGGTAGTTTACATACACACACACAGATATTTAATAAGTTTAATAATATTAATAAAATGTTATGACACACTGAACTAACTCAAGCTGTGTAAAATTTTTGATAATAAATTTTCTTTAGGTTTATTTGTTCTGAACCAAGGTTTTATTTTGGTCAGAACATATGAAAGGTTTTGCAATTATTAATGAAATGCATGAATATATGGCATAATAAATGAAAGGAGTGTACATATGTATGTTACAATACTAGTTAATATTACTACTGTTTATAGTTGTAATTTTTCTGGGAGAATGTTAATGGATGTGCTGTTGGGGTGACCTCATCACTCCCTGTCTATGGCGACTACACATTGTCCATTTATTGATGATATTATAATTGGTGTTAGAAATTAAGTTGGTGAGTATTCAGCAGTCCAGACGCTCACGTATCTTGAATGAGTAATCTGGTGCTGGAATCAGGTGGCCCCACCTCTCCGTGCTTGGGGCAATATCAGGCTGCTCTGCCAAAATATAAACTGCACGGGTCCACTCTTGTAATATTCAACACCTCATTTGACACCACATTGGTGCCAAATAAAAACTCACAGTTCTGCAATAAAGTATTGGTCATGTGTCAGAATTCCATCCTCTAAACCATTTCTTTACACAACACTACACACAACAACAACACCACATAGACGGGTCAGATCTCTTTGACCATACAACACATCTTACCAAGTTGGTTTCACATAGGATAAGTTCTCCCAGACTACCTATTCTGAAATATGTTTATTAGCTTCCTGCCATAGAATAGAATAGGTGATATGTTCCACTGATCTCAACACTTGATCTGTCTTTCATAATCCTTGCTGGAGTTTATGTATTTTATTTGTCTCTAGACCCTGAACTGGGGCGGGGGGGGGGGGGGGCTAGAGCGAATCCTTACTTGTTGTAAGGGATAGATTTTGATATGGCAGTATCAAATCACTCGAAACATTAAACAAATATTAAAATATACAAAGAAATACTTTCAGTCTTACCAGAATTATGAATATAGAACACAGTTAATTGCTAGCAAAACTCAGCTGAGCTGCTGGCTTTAGTATGGCGTCCCTCTAAATATTTCAATTAGCTTCTGGGAATTACACCACTAAATAATTCACTGTGTCTACTAGGACAACTTATAACGAATGGCAAAGATGCGCGTCTGAGCGCCGATAATATATTCATCTATGGCCAATCACCGCCTTTTTTCCTTTCAAATTCAAACCTCCTACCAAAAAGTCATTTCAGTCATACCTCAGTCAAGTATGCCTTATTGTCTGTTGGTCCGTCTGTCTGTACTTGCGTTTCACAAAAAAACACACTTGTTTTTTGAACCAACTCCGCCTTCCCCTACACAATTTTGCCTTTAAAGTTATTTTTAGCCACAATTCTCCACCCCATCCCGTCTCTCATTCCAACTAGATTTTAGCACTTGAGTCTCAAGGCTACAGTTTTTGAAAATTAGGGACATTTTTTGTTTCAATGCAGATGCTCGCTGATATGAACAACACAGTCTTTTGTCAATATCTTTCTTATTATCTATCCGTCTGTATAAATGAAAGCATATTATTTCACTGCTCAAGATGGGCCATCCGGCCAGCTAGGTTTTATATTCCTAACATCATTATTAAGAAAAAGTTACTTTTCAAGGTTATTTGGTTTTTCGAAATATTTCTAGCATCTTCTATACTGCCTTTGCCGCTGAATTCAAATAAACGGACTAAGTTATCGCAAAAGCGTCCAAGAAATGACTGTTGCGTATAACAGCTAAGGTCCCTTTTGTCGATTTCTTTACCTTGTGTCAACTTGGGGACGTGACTTTTCCTCCTTTCCCCACCAATTGCGTCTTTTAGCCTTGCTAGTTTCAAGCACGCGTTCAGTCATATTTTTTCCTTTTGATCTTCGTTCTCATCCCGTTCCAAGGGTAACGTTTTGCCTTCACGTCTAACAATTTAATTTCCATGGCGGGTGATGACCCGCGGCGTGGGCGATCATGTATTCTAGTAGCTTACGCATTAGTTTTTATCCCTACGTTGTATCATTGGAGATATTTTAACGTTGTATCATGGTTAATTTTATGACACATCTCCCCACTTGAAAACATGCCTACGGCAAGTTCTAAAACCAGTGATACACATAGATAAAATCTCTCCTCACGCCTGCCATTACTCTAATTTTGATCACAGGGGTGCCGACTGAGGAAATCTGCACCGACATTCAATTTGCCTGGGATATATTGGATACTAAACTGATAAGGTTGAAGCAATAAAGACCACCTCAGCAATCTTGCGTTTTCATGCTTAGCCTGAGATAAGAATACGAGAGGCTGATAATCTGTTACGGTGTTATTTTAAATGACGGCGTCTGCTGGGGTTTAGCCGTGCGCAACGTTTAGGGGTCATTAACATTTATAGAATATGTCGATATTTTACGGTATACTGAACGCGAAATATATGCGGAGATTATGACGCATTCGCGTTGGGAAGGTCACGCTGGGTGACTTGGTTACATTGCCCTTGTTACGCTATCCGTCAAGCAAGAAAGTCGTGTCTTGTATTTCTTCCAAGGAAAAAGGCTTAGTATATAGCCTATATTATATATATGAATCGATGTAGAACTCAGGGTCAGTTCGGATATTAATCTAAGTATGAGATTAATTAAATTAAATTAAATGATGGAAGGAGAATCGCATTATGATTCAAATTGTAGCTGTCAAGAACTCATGCGCTCATTTCTGGCTGTTGACTACAACAGCGCACGTATATAGCCACGATGTTCATCTGACATATTGTTTTGACACGGACGGATACTTACTGATATTATTTGGAATTCATTGTTATGCTGAACTGTACATGAAGTTTTGTGAATGTCGGATATCGTCTTTTGTATGAATACATGTGGACTCAGAAGCAGAAGGCTTGATCTTTATTTACGTTTCGGGTTTGGTTCACAGCTGTTGATGTTTACGTTTTCCAGCACGATAGCTCTCCCACAGGGGAAATCAGCTAAGATATAATATGCAAATAAGAACGTCGAAGGGATGTTCTGATGGTCAGAGCTAACCACCAATACCAAACTTTAACTACATCTAGAGAGTGACTTTACTCTTCAATCAATAATAGAAGAACGAAGGAACAGCAGCAAACACACCAACCCACAACCCGTCACAACTGGTGGCCATTAGTGGTCTTGAAATTTTCAAAAGAGCGAACCTCAAAAAAATAAGACATTTTTCCTTTCGAGCCGAAACGGACATTATTATGCAAAAACACCGGTGACGTCATGCCCTTGACAACAGTACGAACGGTTGCAAAAGTCAGCAAAATTCAATGTCCTTCAAAAAAATTTATTTGGAGCTCTCAAACAGCAAATGAAACGTATTACTAATGCCTTCAATGTTTCAAACAAGCTCGCGAGTCTGTTGGCGAAGCAGATAATGTACTGTATTACTGCCAAAAAAAGATAAGTAACTGATTTTAAACGTTACCATATTTCGTCCTGTTTGTCCGATAACGCCATGTTCTTTTTTTTTGTAGCCATGTTAAATATTGTTTCTGTCCTTTTACATGTAGCGGGTATGGATGGGCGGCGAATTATAATCAGTTTTATGGCTCCTTGGATGCTACGAATTGATTGTAATTGTTCTTAAGGCCGTGAATTAATAGCTTTTCGCGAAGAACGCGTCGAATACATTATCGGTGTTCGTGTCGTTCGGACTTGCATTAATTCACCTTGCATGTTAGGTGTATAGTCGTGTTATAACTGTGGTATTCTAGTGTATTTGGTTCTAATTTTTATTCAGTTCTTTAACAATGTTTGTAATCTATCGTGTTTTTTCTGACCTTACTATCTTTCAGTTTATATTTTTGTTGTACGACCGTTAATGAGTCCATGTATACGTCACTAATTGTTGTGTACGCAGGTTAATTATCTATTCATTTCATTCTTTAATTCTCACTTCCGGTCTAGTCAACTTAGTTGTAAATGCATTTTTATTGTGAAAATGTCTTTGGTGTATGTTAATAATGTTCTGTAATCCTTGGTTAACCCATTGTATTGTTTGTCTTCATTTCATCCCTTTATAATTTAATATTAATGCTATAATTTATTCATTAATAAGAGTATAGATTAATATGATTAAATTTTTATGAGTTTTAAAGAGGAATTAGGGACTTTGCACCAATTTGCAGTGATGGTCCAAGAAATGGGCAATGCACTTTATTGCTCATGAATATGACATAATATACTATGATTAATTATTATAACTTTATAACATATTAAGACATATTAAATATTAATTAGTACACTTTCTCAGTACTACAGTGGGAACTTGGTGACAATTAAGATTAAATAACATAATTATTTAGGAATAATACCCATAATTATTTAAAATTTATATTAAGTGCATGATATAATTTCAGCACCTTGTATAACTAACTATCATAACTATTTATGATAGATATTAGCAGGTATATATATATATAATATTTTTACAAAATATTATAGATTTGTGGAACTTATAAATAACAGTACGGGAATACTGCAATTTCTTATATTAATTATTCATTCGTTGAGTAATTATAATTATCGACATAGATTCTGGTGGTGATTACAAGACATAAGTAATTGAATACTTAAATAATTCAACTTCAATAATGCTTACCTTGGATCATTTCATTAAAATTGGAAAAGATTGTAACAAAAAAGGAGATGCACTCCTTGAATTTGCGGAACAACAACTTGCGAACCATAAGGCAGAGATGGAAGAACTTGAAAAAAAAGAGGCTGAAAAGAAAGCTATTGCTAAGGCAGAAGAGGAGGAAAGGAAAGCTGTTGCTAAGGCAGAAATGGAAGAACTTGAAAAAAAAGAGGCTGAAAAGAAAGCTATTGCTAAAGCAGAGAGAGAAGAATTAAGACAAGAAGAAGAAAGAAAGATGGCAAGAGATGAAATCCTACGGATTGAAGAAGAGAATAAATTGAAACGACAGGAAATCATACTGCAGCAAGAAATGGAATTGCAACGGCTTAAATTGGAAACAGCAAAACTTAATTCGCAGGGTGCTGCAGCAAGCCAAAATGATAATGCTCAATCGGGATCTTCTTCCAACCGACTTAAGGGCAATTATTACTTTAAGCTACCACCTTTCAAATTACACGTGGACGACCTATCATCATGGCTGGCGCGCTTTGAGGATATATGCAAGGTCAATAACCTTGACAAAACTGCATGGGCACTTAAACTTAAGGAATTTCTGGATGGCGAACCTGCAAGTGCAGCACAAAATATTGATCCTACATTAGCAACAGACTATGAGGCCATTAAGACTTTGTTATTACGTCGTTTCCACTTGAACGAAGAGGCATGTAGATTACGTTTCAAACGTTTGTTGCCAGATAATAATAAAGATTTTACAGGATTTATTGCTAACATACGCAATACTTTTAACAGATGGGTTGAACTAGCAGGTGCCAACAAATCTTACGACAAGTTAGTCGATTTGTTATTGAGGGATAAAGTATTATCTTCTGTCAGCCCACCATTCTTTGCTTATCTGCAAGAAAGAAAACCAGAAACTATTGATGAGTTAGAAAAAAATTTCTTTAAATTACTGCACAGCTCATCCGAATGCTAATATTTCTGGCTCGTTGATAAGAGAACCTCTTCCTGTCGCCTCCAATATGGCATATCATAGTAATAACAAACCAAGAACACACAGTGTAGACAGAGGTAGGTTCAAAGGAAACTATGACATTAATTTTCATAAGGGACAGAATAACTTTAACAATAACTTTAATAGAGGAAGACAACAAAACAGAAATTATTCACCTCAGTCAAGATACAACAGTAACCCACGTAACTCAAGTTATAATCGGTCATATCAATATAATAATGGTAACAATTGGAAGAATAGCGATAATTATAACTCGAGACATCGAGATAACAATTACAATAGACGACAACGGGATAATTCAACTAATTATTCTCGTAATCGTTCTCATTCGCGTGGATCTTCACATTATAACCATAATACCGGGGCAGCAGTTACAAATGATATCACTCCTAAGGTTCAGGTTCCACCTAACGATAATACAATGCATTCTTCTGCTGCATGCTTTGCTATAAATTATAACGTGGCGAATAGTTGCCCACAATGCAATCTTATTTTTCAGAAGGCAAAGGAGACAGTGCTAAACTGCGGACACATTCCACCAGAAGTAGGTCTTGCAGCCAGTGATGGAACAGGTTCTCTGATTTTTAACAGAGGGACAGTTAACGGTTCTATAGTTTCTGTATTGAGAGATTCGGGGGTCCACAACCATTGGAGTGCGACAGTCGCTTGTACATCCTAGCTGTGCAACGGGGGAATATGTCCGTTGCATGACTTTTGGGGGAACTATTGAGTTTTACCCCACAGCTATTATCCATGTTAAAACACCTTTTTTCACAGGTAACGTGAAGGTATGCATGCTGAAAAAGCCGATTGCAGACCTTATGGTGGGTCGCATACACGGCAGCAAGGATTGTTCACCAGAAGATATTATTGAATGGGAGAGACACAATCTATGCACTGGAAACGCCGTGACAACTAGAGCTCAGACTATGCTCATGGAGAGTGTCAATGATAATAAGATGGATGCAGAGAAACATGAGGATATTGAGGTCAATTCACCTATTGACAGGGAATCATTTGCAAACAAACAAAAAAAAGACAAATCTCTAAATAAATTTTTTAACCTAGTTAATAAGGTTGATAATTTAACATCAGGGAATAATAACAAACATTGGTTTATTGTTAAAAATGACATACTGATTAGATGCTTTAGTGATAAATCACAGGTAAAACAACAAGTGATGGTACCGGCTGCTTTTAGACGGTACATTCTTCAACACGCGCATGACTCGCAGTGTGCAGGACATATGGGATATACTCGAACACGATCTCGAGTATTGTCTTCATTCTTTTGGCCAGGAGTATCACGGGATATTTCGCAGTATGTACGTTCTTGTACTACATGCCAGGAAGTGAAAGTACGTGGGGCTTTTCACACGGCGCCTATTCAGGCTTGGGATATCTCAGTACGACCTTTTGACAAGATGGCCATATATATAATTGGTCCACTTCTACCATCTGCGAGAGGACATAGATTTGTTCTCACGTGCATTGATTTATGCACACGATGGCCAGAAGCCATTCCATTGAAGACCACCACTACCACAGATGTAGCTGATGCATTACATCTATTTTTTTCTAGAATAGGGTTTCCTAGAAAATTATTATCTGACCATGGGTCGCAGTTTATATCCGATACCATGAAGGAGGTAATGAAAACCTGGAACATTGATAGGAATTTGAGTAGCATTTATCATCCCATGAGTAACGGTGCAGTTGAAAGACTTAACCGTACGCTTAAGCAACTTTTACATAAGGTTACTGTTAAACACCCTCAGGACTGGGACAGAGCACTCCCAGCTGTCCTGTTTGCTTACCGAGAGGTGCCACATGAACAAACTGGCTTCTCTCCCTTTGAGTTAGTTTTTTGGTGCCCCTCCGAGAGGTCCTATGGGACTGATAAAAGATTTATTAATTGATGCAGAGATGACTCAGGACACTCAGTCATCTTATGAGTATGTGATTAATCTTCGGAATAATATTATTGAGTCTTGCCAATTGGCAACAGCTTCTTCTGAGGCTGCAAAAGCTAAGGCTCGATCTATACAAAATCGATCTAGACGATTACGCCAATTATTCCCAGGCGATGAGGCTTATGTATTACACTACCCCTCACAATAACAATAAGTTATTGATCTCATGGACTGGTCCTTATAAGGTTACTGATAAAATTTCAGACGTTGATTACGTCTTAGATATCAAGGGACACAGAAAGATATTCCATATTAATATGCTCAAGCAATTTCATACACGTCCTATACACTTACAGTCAATTTTTCATGAACTAGATGACAATACTATATCTACTTGTCATTATTCTAATCTATCTGTTATACAGGAGGAAGAATCTTCTTTTCCTGAAGTGCAGATGCCTTTACCTGTACTTATTGTCCAATCTACTGAATCTTGGCGTGATGTGACCATTTCTTCTACGTTTACACCACAACAGCATCAACGCATTGCTGATCTTCTACAATCTTTCCCAGATGTGTTAACTGATGTACCGGGTTGCACATCTGTAATTAGTCACGATATTATTCTTAACGATGATACACCAATTCGTGTTCATCCTTATTCTGTACCTCTACATTTTCTGAGTAAGACATCTCAGGAACTCGAACAGATGATATCATTAGGTATTATTGAGACTAGTACATCTCCATTTTCTTCTCCTTTAGTCATTGTCCGGAAAAAGGACAACAACATACGTTTATGTGTTGACTATAGGAAACTTAATGCGCAGACAGTACCCGATAGCGAACCACATCCTATCCTTGACGATTTACTTTCTCGTCTATCCAAGGCTACACTTTTCACTAAAATTGACTTAACCAAAGGTTATTGGCAGATTCCACTAACCGAAAGAGCCAAATACTACACAGCATTCTCAACTCCACAAGGTCTTTACCAGTGAAACGTGATGCCTTTTGGGCTAATGAATGCTCCAGCTACCTTTATTCGCATGATGCGAAAAATTTTAGCAGGTAGATCATATATAATTACCTACATTGACGACATATGTTTGTTTAGTTCATCATTTGAGGAACATTTTTTGGGTCTTAAATCAGTTTTGGAAATATTGCGGGATAACCATTTAACCGCTAAACCAACTAAAATTCAAATAGCGTGTAATGAGATAACGTTCCTGGGACACATTATTGGATCAGGACGTATCCAAACAATTCCCAGTACGGTTTCTAAAATATTAAATTTATCTGTTCCTCAAACGAAGAAATAGGTTAGGAGTCTGTTAGGGTTAATCCAATACTATAGCAGATTTGTACCTCACTTATCATCCATCGAGGCTGTCCTGTCATCGTTACTAAAGAAGAACATGCCAGTAAGGATAAATTGGACAGACAAATGTGACAAAACTTTTCGCACAATCTTAAACATTTTTTCATGCCCACCTGTTTTAAGATTATCAGATGCCTCTAAAAAGTTTGTTCTACGTACAGATGCGAGTAACTACGGACTCGGGGCTTGTCTACTCCAATATCATGATGATGTCCTTCACCCTGTACTTTACATCTCACGCAAGCTGAAACCTCCGGAGACTAAATATTCGACTGTAGACCGAGAATTGCTCGCCGTAATCTGGGCAATTACCAAATTAGAAAAATTTTTGCTGGGATCTCCATTTCTGATCCAGACTGATCAGAAATCTGTGGCAGCATTACGTCGTTCAAACCATAAAAGTCCAAAACTTGCACGCTCTGCTATTGCGTTGCAACCCTACGAGTTCGAAATACAGTCAATACCAGGAACTGAGAACGTCATAGCCGAAACGTTGTCCAGACATCCTACGGATTCTGAATGAATATTACTATTTCAAGAAAATTTTCTGACTAATCAAGCATTACATTTGCAATGAACGTTATTAATGCCACGTCAGAATATACAACACTTTTTTTGGACTTCCTACTTAAATAAGGACATTTCAAAATAAACTATTGTGATCAAAATATCAAGTTTTACGGATCGTTTGAAAATTTGGACTTCACTTCCACTTTGAGTATCACTCATTTCGATTGAAAACTGTTAAAAAGGAACAATCTCTGATGTAGAAGGGACATATACGGTGATGACTTATTCAATTTACGTTCAAAGTTTAATAAAGGAACTAACGATGATTGGATAATCATATCATAATTCGATAATATGAACCTTGGATTTTAATAAACTTTCATACAAGTCAATAGGAGGTAACAACGATTGGATCTTCATGACCGATATTGTTAAATTTTCTAGTTATTAAATTAATATATAATAAAATAAAGTTAAAGTGTGATGAAATAAAAAAATAAAATATACTAAGAAAATATGAAACAAAATAATATCACACCAATTAATATTTTAATTAGTGTAATTATTAAGGTAATAGATATTACATTATGACATTTCATATTTATAGTTAAAATGTATGAATTTTTTCTGTTCTTTTCTTCTGATTGCGTTAATTTAATTAGGTATCTATCCTTACACTACATTTTCACACGCATTCTAATTTAATGTATACTTTAATACTAGTTTTAATTGTCCGTACTTCTCAATTTTTATTTCTTTTACTCTCTTATACTATTTCTCATTTTCTTCAATTAGATATTAATTAGTTAGTACCATACGTACATATTATAATTAATTATTTTAATTTTAATTAGTTAGAATAATTTTAATAAAACCTCACATTATTAGTTAGTCGATACATACAACAAATTAATTAGTTAATTAGTTAGTGACAGTGACATTTCCTTGTTTAATATAAGTTATATGTATGATATGACATTGATTTTATTATAAGATATTACTGACATGACCACGACACTGTTCTAGATAGAACATCGTAGGTCATACGTCGGGTTTTGTTAAATTTTTGATAATTTGATTAATATTATTAAAAAAAAAAAATCTATCTAATAGATCTTTTTTTTTCCCCCGTCTGACAGGAAATCTGTTACGGTGTTATTTTAAATGACGGCGTCTGCTGGGGTTTAGCCGTGCGCAACATTTAGGGGTCATTAACATTTATAGAATATGTCGATATTTTACGGTATACTGAACGCGAAATATATGCGGAGATTATGACGCATTCGCGTTGGGAAGGTCACGCTGGGTGACTTGGTTACATTGCCCTTGTTACGCTATCCGTCAAGCAAGAAAGTCGTGTCTTGTATTTCTTCCAAGGAAAAAGGCTTAGTATATAGCCTATATTATATATATGAATCGATGTAGAACTCAGGGTCAGTTCGGATATTAATCTAAGTATGAGATTAATTAAATTAAATTAAATGATGGAAGGAGAATCGCATTATGATTCAAATTGTAGCTGTCAAGAACTCATGCGCTCATTTCTGGCTGTTGACTACTATAGCCACGATGTTCATCTGACATATTGTTTTGACACGGACGGATACTTACTGATATTATTTGGAATTCATTGTTATGCTGAACTGTACATGAAGTTTTGTGAATGTCGGATATCGTCTTTTGTATGAATACATGTGGACTCAGAAGCAGAAGGCTTGATCTTTATTTACGTTTCGGGTTTGGTTCACAGCTGTTGATGTTTACGTTTTCCAGCACGATAGCTCTCCCACAAGGGAAATCAGCTAAGATATAATATGCAAATAAGAACGTCGAAGGGATGTTCTGATGGTCAGAGCTAACCACCAATACCAAACTTTAACTACATCTAGAGAGTGACTTTACTCTTCAATCAATAATAGAAGAACGAAGGAACAGCAGCAAACACACCAACCCACAACCCGTCACAATGATCCGTCTCGACCACAAAAGTCCTACCATACAGATAGATTTGAAACTTCTTTATTGCCCAGATTAACGCTAAACATTCTTTTTCGCTTGTGGAGTATCCTTGTTCCGCCTTATTCAATTTGCGGCTTGCATAAGCGACTGGTTTCAGTTCCCCATCAGGTGAAGATGATCTTTGCAACAAAGCCGCTCCGAGTCCTACATTACTTGCATCGGTTCTTAAGACAAAGTCCTGTGTCAAATCCGGAAGTTTGAGAATAGGCTTGCTAGTGAGTTTTTCCTTTAAGTCTTGGAACGCTAATTCACTTTGCGCAGTCCAATTAATTTTATCTGGAAGTCCCTTGTGAGTCAGACCAGTCAGAGGAGCACAAATAGAGTTAAAATCTTTGATGTATTTTTGATAAAATCCGCAAAACGACACGAATGATCGCACGTCCTTTTTTGTTTGTGGTCTAGGTGCTCTCTGCAGTTTTTCCAAGTTCTTGGGATCAGGGGTCATGCTACCCTGATATACAGTGTGTCCCAAGAATTCCAACTCTTTGCATCCAATGCAACATTTTGTTGGCCTAGCAGTTAAGTTCGCCTCCCTAAGCCTATTAAATAACATTTCTAGAGCTTCAATGTGTTCTTCAAATGTCTCTGTGGCGACTAGAATATCATCCATGAAATTCGTGATACATGGGTTATTCAGGGGATCCAACAATTTGCGCATCATCCTTGAAAATACACTCAGAGCATTTTTCAGTCCGAATGGTAGCATGTTGAATTCATAATGTCCACCCGAAGTGCTAAAAGCCAAATAAGGTCTCACTTCAGGCTTCACTGGGATCTGGTAATAGCCTTTACTAAGATCCACCTTTGAAAAGTATTTTGCCTTGTTCAGTCTGGCAAATAACTGTTTTGTGTCTGGTAATGGATCCACTTGTCCTTCTGTGACAGCATTCAGTTTCCTGTAATCTATGCACAGTCTGTGTTCCCCAGACGGTTTTCTCAACAAAACGACACTAGAGCTAAAAGATGATTCACTGTGTGAAATAATCCCCTCCTTCAACAAATAATCTATTTTTTCCTTCAATGCCTTCTCCTTCGCGAACGGAATAGAATAGGCTCTCATACAGATTGGGTTTGAGTCTACCAGTTTCATGTCATACTGTAGCAAATTTATATGGCCTGGTTTATCTGTTAATACATCTGTATGTTCCTCCAGAACCTGTTGAACTCTCTCCCTCTGGTTTTTAGCCAGGTGCTTACTGACTTTTACCTGTGCTGCTGTTTCACAAGGATGTAATGGGTATTCATGTGAGGTGAGTGGTTCCTTTTGCATTTGAGTTGCGATAGCTAAGGTCAGTAAGGGGGTGCTTTCCTGGAGTGGTCTGTCCAGATACTTCTTTAACAGGTTTACATGATAAACTTTCTCCTTCCCCTTTTTGTCAATTTTATAGTTTGTTCTAGACACCTTCTCTAGAACCGTATATGGACCTTGCCATCCAATTTGTAATTTATTCTGGCTACCGGGTAGTAGAATCAGCACCTTCTCTCCCACAGCTAGTTCTCTGTCCTTTGCCTTCCTATTAAAATATGCTGCATGTTTCTTCCTGGCTTGTTTCAAATTATCATTTGCCAGTTTCCATCCAGCTTTCAAACGAGTGGTCAGTTCGTTCACGTATTGATAAGATGAGGTAACAGTCTCTTCCGCCTTCTCATCTGTCCAGGTCCTTAATAAGGCTACATCTGGACCTTTAATTTATCATACGTATTTTTTATGGAACCCGTCGGGTCCCTTCCACTAGAAGCGCTATAGTGAGGACTTTTCTTCCTAGAATCATCACTCACAAATCGACCACTACCAATTTTTTTCTTGGGTTTGTCTCCCCACTTTAGATTGCTTATGAGAGATCTTCGCTCTCTTTTCTGTTCTTCCAGTTTATATAAGTCTGACCGAGGGATTGTCATCTTATCCTGGGTAAAATTTCTTCTTTGTACTCGTCGCATAGTGGCCATGTTAATCCATTCAAGTGAAGACTGGGTGTGAAAAGGGGGCTCCCATTGCACTTTGTCTCCTTGAGTATCATAATTTTTCTTTCCAGGCCTAATTTTGCCCCGTGGCGTTTCTAGGTCCTGCACATATTTTCCCTTTGTGGGTGTTCCCTCATGAAATATGCCACATGCTTCTACAAAGTTTTCAATATCGACATTTACGTCGGGCATTTAGTATTTGCGAGCAACCTTTTGGCAGATGGTACCGACTTTTTCATGGCCCCCATCTTTTCCAACATGTAAGCTCCTTATTAAATTTGCCCTATATATCTTGGGAAGAACCAACTGTCCGTGACCAGTGGATCTAGTTCCTGTCTTCCTATATAGCAATCTGTTCTTCATAAAATATTCCCCCTTACTTGGAGGTGTGTGGCATTTGGGCAATTTTTTAAAACATGGCTTGAGTGTCCTATCCTCAGCCTGCGCCTTCCTCATCTCCTCTGGATGAGCATTTATAGGTTCACCTTCTTCCTCCTTCTTCTGTGACCTGGTCTGCACTGTCGCCATGATCACAGGTCTCTCGGGCTTCCCCAAGAAGATGTATCTACACCCCAATATCAGAGGGTAGATTGATTCATCTATCACTGCTGCTCTGATTTCTCCTTCCACATAGCGAGTTTTCACCGTTATCCTTGCGATGGGAAGTGTCATGAGTGGTATGTCCTTAGTTGCCCCTTGTATTTCCACTGTTTCTGTGGTATACTGACTTGGGTCCACTAGGCTAGACTTCACAACTGAATCATAATCCAAACCTGTATCATAAAGGCACCTTATGGTGACCCCATTACAAATAACATCCTCACAAACTGGGGGGTGATAAGGTTCCTGTTGTCCCTTAGGATTAACCTTTAATCTTTGAGTCCCCGACTTCATTGCAGCAATGTTTGAAGGTTTCCTTCTACAAAATTCGGTGTTATGGTTATCTTTCTTGCACCATTTACACCATCTTTTTCCTTGGTTAAACGGTTTTCTTTCATTGGATTGTTTGTCATTGAACTGTGAGTTTCTGTCTCGGTAGTCATTTCTTGGCCGCTCAAAGTTTGTCCTACCTTTATTTCCCTGCTCTCTATTATCAAATTTATTAAATTGCTGTGGAGCTTTAAAATTGTCTATGTGCTTCTTTTTAGCACCACTTACCTCTGCATGGACTGCCTGATACCTCTCAGCGACATTTAAAACCTCCCCCAACTTCTCTGCACCTTGTTCCATGAGAAATTTTCTCATGTCTGGAGCCATGGACTCTCTCAATTGCTCAATCATGATCATTTCTTTAAGATCTTGGGTCTTCCCCAGAGCAGTCCATTTCTCCAAATAGGTTTCCAGTCTGGCAGAGAATTGGTGGTATGTCTCCCCAGACAACAGTTTGGCATTTCTAAATTTCTTACGATAAAATTCACCATTTTTTTCGTACCTCAATAACAAAGCCTGCTTTAACATGTCATAATTGTCCTGGTCTTCTCTGTTCATTTTTGCGAAGACTTCGTAAGAAGTACCTCTCAGTCCCTGTGATAGCTTTAAACTCCACCTCTCTCTCTCTAACCCATATGTAGTAGCTAATAACTCAAAACGTCCTAGGTACCCCTCTATGTCATCGTCTTTCTCAACAAAATGGTCTAAATGAAACCCCATAGCTGATGTTGAGGCTCCCAGACTGGGCGTAGCATCTGAGGCAAAAGGGCTGGCACCATTTTCAGGAGCCTGGCCTTGTAGCTCCAGCTCCCTTAGTCGTAATTCGTGCTCCCTTTGCAGCTTTCTATCTTCTGCCTCCCTTTCGGCAGTCAACCTTTTTTCTTCTGCTTCCCTTTGCTGTCGTTTGTCTTCTGCCTCCAATGCTTTAGCCTCTTTGTCAGCCTCAATTTGTAACCTCTTAGTCTCAGCCTTAATTTGTAACCTCTTCTCTTCAGCCAACCTTTCAGACTCTAATTTTCTTTCAGCCTCTTTTTCTAATCTTCTTTCTTCCCGTTCAATATACTTATCACATTCAGCCGTTACATATTGAATTAAAACCTGACCATCCATTCCCGTATCCTTTGCCGTTAGCACAGCAGCTGATCTGAATTTGGCTAGCTCCGCCATACTTTTTAAACAATTTAGCAATGAGCAAAATAAAATTTCCAACCACTAAAGTAATTCTAATTACTCTAGTCTAAAATAATTCTAATTAATTAATTAATCAATTAACTACCACTGGCTGTGAAGATTCACCAACTTTTATTTTCAGGGACACTTTTAATTTTATAATGTGTTCCCCTAATTTATTTCTCCCCCCAGGAGATCCTAATATTATTGATAGGCTAATTATCCCGGACGAGCCCCCAATATATGTAGTGGATTGATGGTATTGTATGATTGTGATATTACTTAATGTGATGCATGAGGTCAGCTGTGAAGGCTCCTGAGATAAAGGTAGCTGTGAATTTTCAGAAGGCCCTTCTTGCTACCACTACGACCTCACACCTATCTTTTTTTTTCTAATGAATGTGGCTACGTTAAAATTCTAGGGTATGATATGTAATGTGTTGTGGTAGTTTACATACACACACACACACAGATATTTAATAAGTTTAATAATATTAATAAAATGTTATGACACACTGAACTAACTCAAGCTGTGTAAAATTTTTGATAATAAATTTTCTTTAGGTTTATTTGTTCTGAACCAAGGTTTTATTTTGGTCAGAACATATGAAAGGTTTTGCAATTATTAATGAAATGCATGAATATATGGCATAATAAATGAAAGGAGTGTACATATGTATGTTACAATACTAGTTAATATTACTACTGTTTATAGTTGTAATTTTTCTGGGAGAATGTTTAATGGATGTGCTGTTGGGGTGACCTCATCACTCCCTGTCTATGGCGACTACACATTGTCCATTTATTGATGATATTATAATTGGTGTGTTAGAAATTAAGTTGGTGAGTATTCAGCAGTCCAGACGCTCACGTATCTTGAATGAGTAATCTGGTGCTGGAATCAGGTGGCCCCACCTCTCCGTGCTTGGGGCAATATCAGGCTGCTCTGCCAAAATATAAACTGCACGGGTCCACTCTTGTAATATTCAACACCTCATTTGACACCACATTGGTGCCAAATAAAAACTCACAGTTCTGCAATAAAGTATTGGTCATGTGTCAGAATTCCATCCTCTAAACCATTTCTGGACACAACACTACACACAACAACAACACCACATAGACGGGTCAGATCTCTTTGACCATACAACACATCTTACCAAGTTGGTTTCACATAGGATAAGTTCTCCCAGACTACCTATTCTGAAATATGTTCATTAGCTTCCTGCCATAGAATAGGATAGGTGATATGTTCCACTGATCTCAACACTTGATCTGTCTTTCATAATCCTTGCTGGAGTTTATGTATTTTATTTGTCTCTAGACCCTGAACTGGGGCGGGGGGGGGGGGGTCTAGAGCGAATCCTTACTTGTTGTAAGGGATAGATTTTGATATGGCAGTATCAAATCACTCGAAACATTAAACAAATATTAAAATATACAAAGAAATACTTTCAGTCTTACCAGAATTATGAATATAGAACACAGTTAATTGCTAGCAAAACTCAGCTGAGCTGCTGGCTTTAGTATGGCGTCCCTCTAAATATTTCAATTAGCTTCTGGGAATTACACCACTAAATAATTCACTGTGTCTACTAGGACAACTTATAACGAATGGCAAAGATGCGCGTCTGAGCGCCGATAATATATTCATCTATGGCCAATCACCGCCTTTTTTCCTTTCAAATTCAAACCTCCTACCAAAAAGTCATTTCAGTCATACCTCAGTCAAGTATGCCTTATTGTCTGTTGGTCCGTCTGTCTGTACTTGCGTTTCACAAAAAAACACACTTGTTTTTTGAACCAACTCCGCCTTCCCCTACACAATTTTGCCTTTAAAGTTATTTTTAGCCACAATTCTCCACCCCATCCCGTCTCTCATTCCAACTAGATTTTAGCACTTGAGTCTCAAGGCTACAGTTTTTGAAAAAAATCAGGGACATTTTTTTGTTTCAATGCAGATGCTCGCTGATATGAACAACACAGTCTTTTGTCAATATCTTTCTTATTATCTATCCGTCTGTATAAATGAAAGCATATTATTTCACTGCTCAAGATGGGCCATCCGGCCAGCTAGGTTTTATATTCCTAACATCATTATTAAGAAAAAGTTACTTTTCAAGGTTATTTGGTTTTTCGAAATATTTCTAGCATCTTCTATACTGCCTTTGCCGCTGAATTCAAATAAACGGACTAAGTTATCGCAAAAGCGTCCAAGAAATGACTGTTGCGTATAATAGCTAAGGTCCCTTTTGTCGATTTCTTTACCTTGTGTCAACTTGGGGACGTGACTTTTCCTCCTTTCCCCACCAATTGCGTCTTTTAGCCTTGCTAGTTTCAAGCACGCGTTCAGTCATATTTTTTCCTTTTGATCTTCGTTCTCATCCCGTTCCAAGGGTAACGTTTTGCCTTCACGTCTAACAATTTAATTTCCATGGCGGGTGATGACCCGCGGCGTGGGCGATCATGTATTCTAGTAGCTTACGCATTAGTTTTTATCCCTACGTTGTATCATTGGAGATATTTTAACGTTGTATCATGGTTAATTTTATGACAGCCTTGCCGAAAATCAGCTACGCAATTTTCACCTGAAAGTTTTACAATCCAAGGTCCGTCTCACTGAATATCGCGTGTTCCCCTGATCAAAGAATCTATTACGCCATGCTCTGCGCTTCGCTCTCTGTTTCATATAGGGCTTGATTGCCAGATGGCCCCCGAGTTAATTAAACTGGTGAATCCTTCGTTCATGTAGCAAAAGTATACTCTAGATAGGGAGGGGCAAAAGTGGATGATTACTGCTGCACTATTTTCATCTGTGACATATATAAACACTGTAATTTGCTTTGTATGTATTGAAAGTCTTGAAATTCGATGTTGATGTTGATGATGATAATGATACTGACGACGACTACAACTATGATGATGATTTTGATGATGATGCATTCGTACACTGCTCCGGGAAATCTAACCATACTAACAAGCGTTACCTTCAGTCTCGTCATAGACCCATTCTGCGACCAATCAAATGTTTGATAACATTCGTGAGTGACGGGTCTAAAGCTGACGTCCAAGAACTGAAGCGACAAACCCGGTTAATGATTTGCCCATGAATTGTCAGGTTTCACTGCGATGTGAAGTAAGTAATGAACGCAAAAGTATCAGGAGTCGATCGGCTGTTGACAGCTTTCATTTATCAATGACAAACATGCGAACATACACACTCGAAGTTGTAACTTAAGTGAAGTGTGGGGGTCGTTAATTTTTATTGTTATTGATGATCAGAATCGACGTCATTGCACTCCGGGCAAACCCATAGGTGCTAATTTCCCCTCAGCAAATGTCGAAGTGTATGAATGCTAATTGTTCCTGTTGCGCGCTGGTTGTATACACGCCAAATGCATCCTCTCATACGTCCATCCCTGCTGTTCTTACGTTTGATGCCAAATTCCAGCAATCTTAGCCTTGGTGATTCATCAATTGCAGTGTCTGTCACGGGTTGCCTCCCTTTGCTCTGCAGTAGTGGTCCAACAGTGGCCCAAAAAACCTAGAGTATCTAATGTGGATCTTCAAAAGTGTCTACCTTCGCACAAGATTACTCTTGGCAGAGTTGTAGATAGAGGAGATAATGATGCTTCCACCTCGAGGCAGTTCACAAGATATTTCAGAAGTCAAGAACAATGTAATGATTAATTCAAGTATGAATTTGACAAAATCAACATATACTAATTTGATGATCAATTACTTTGAAACAAATGTAAATAAATATGACTGGTGGTTATAAAAAATAATTAGGTTTCTTCACCAAAAAATCTTTAGGCTTGATAAATTTAGCATAAATAAAGTTCGATTGTTTTGGCCTATTAAAATTGGGACTTGCCAAAATGCTGTAGTGCCGATGCTGCTTTTACGTAGATTCGTCTCTGTGGTGAGGGGCACGTTTTCAGATCAGTTCAGGAAGAAACCTCTCGGGGTCAAGGCAAGAATCCTCAGGAGTCGATCTCAAGCTTCGAACCACAGTCTAGTAGTACAGCAAATGGTCTGGTCGCCTCGCGCTGGTACCACAAACTTTAGATGGAATAAAAAAACAAATTCCGCTGCTAAATATTTGTTTTCCTGATGTTAATCAGGTGCCTTTTCCCGTTGTCTGTCAGCCGTTTGTTTTCTCAGATTGTTTACTCTCCCTGAGGGTATATCATATCACTCAGGGCATGTGATGAAAAATCACCAGTATGTCAGTTAATTTAAGGAAAAATTTGTGACTGGACAGCGGCAGTGCCTTGTGTCTGAAGGAACATATTAAGTTGACATACATTCACAAAATGATAATATACAACTATTCACAGTTTGATGTAATAATCACTCACTCCCTGCTCCATTCGGAGAATGGAGTTACCTCTGCTTTTGGTTCTTCCGTGCGAACTAGCATGAAGCAATCACCAGCGCTTGCTGTGGTGGTTCATGAATGTATCGTTTTCCCATGCTGAGGTTGCCAGCCTAGTATGAATCTTTAGCAGCACTAACACGTTTAAACATGTCAAATTCACAGCATAACAAATATGTTACACTCACCTCAGTAATTGAGAAATTGTAGACTTCTTGCTCAGTAGAATAGTCTTGGCAACTTAACACATATGCCTTGAACACACGCCTGGGATTTTATTTCTAATTCAGAATCCCTCCGTGACTTGTGAGGGGTCCTGTAGAATTCCGCGTTCCATATTAATATTGGCGATTCTTCTACTGCTGTACATAGATGCTCTTAATGCTTTCTTTCCGGTCCTATAAATTCAGAATCCAACTCTATTCTTTTCTGTGGCAAGGTCTTAGCTGTCTCTGTTGACGATTTCAGGAATGCAGTGCAGTATGTCAAACTTTTTCTACGTTATATTGTAGGTTCCCGGCCCTTGCTTCCACCTGGCGTTTTCTGACAAACTCCCAATCAGCACGATTGTTTATTGGCGCCTCAAATGCCAGCCAATACATTCAAAGTACATGTTATGAAAACTTTTCCTCATGTAGTATTCTCCAAGGTTCATGCGATTTAAAAATTCAAACAATCATCGTTCATATATGGAGTTGTGATATCCGTAAAAGTTTGTCAAACTTGACTTATATCATACTTCCTGCTCACTCTTCCAAATGTCTTTTAAGATTGCGTTTATCTATAATCACCTGTCCCAAACAGTCGAGTCGGAAGGGATTATGCAATCTTAAGCAAACAATTCATGCTCGTATCTACCTGGAGTCGATGTGGTATTATCACGTTTTAGTGATTCAATTAATCTCTCAGGGATGGGGCGAATCGCTTGTCTGGCCCTGTCATGCATCGAAGCGTGAAAAGTGAACTATGACAGTAGGGAACAAGAATGTTCTAACAGTTCAATAAAGCACATAATTCAGTATGCACAACAAATGAAGTTAAATACTGCCGGAGAGGAGAAGAGAGCGCACAAATTACGTCACAGTGTCATTCTTTAATAGGCAATCATTAATTGCCCTCAGTATCTCTCCCTTATATATATATGCAATGCACCTTCTATTAGTGCTCTTGAAGCTAGTCTGTCAGCTCTTTCATTGCCGCGTGCCCCTGAATGACCAGGACAGTACATCCACACCAATTCCTGAATATTCGAGGTTTTCCATTCATGCCGCAGCCATGCATTTTGGACCTTCTGAAGCATGGATTGTAAGTCTGGTACAATAACCGTCCTTGTTAGTGAAGTTTCAAACAGCTGCAGTATCTGCCTCTACCTCCATTCTCATGCTGGAGGTTGTGTAAGCCCCCGCTATGTTCAGCGACAATTCTGCCCTTTACTCTAGAAAAGAAGCCCCACCCTGATTTCACACCACGGAACGATAATGAAAGTACTGAACCCGTACAGCATCCGTAGAAATCTGTTGTTAAAAGCCATATATATGTATTCAATAACTCGAACCTTCAATTCACTGGAATTGATGATGCATTTTTTTTTCGGCTGACATAAGAGACCTCGTGCAGGCCACGGGGGTCAAAGGTGAGACAAAGAAAGATTGTCACCACTGCTCCCTCAGGCATGTCGTACAAGGCAACTAATATGAGGTTGGGCATGGGGTTGGTCAGGGCAGGATTAAGAACTCCGGAGGCCTTAGGCTATTAAGATATGTTTGAGCCCCTCTGCATTCTTTTAACAGGTTTCTTACTGTAGTATGCTGGAACAGGGACTAAAAATTACTAAGAATCGTCAGTCCTTAGTTATTAATACAGTAGTATGACTGGAACATGGACAATAAATACCAAGAATCGTCAGCCCTTAGTTGTGAATGCAGTAGTTTGACTGGAACATGGACATAATACCAGAAATCGTCAGCTTAGTTGTTAATCAGTAATATGATGAAACATGGACAATAACTACCAGGGAATCGTCCGCCATTAGTTGTTAATATCAGTAATATGATGGAACGATGGACAATAAATACTAAGTATGTCAGTCTTAGTAGTTACTACAGTAATATGACTGGAACATGGACATAAATTCAAGAATCGTAAGCATTAGTTGTTATACAGTAAATGACTGGACATGGACAATAAAATACAAGAATCGTCAGTCCTTAGTTATTAATCGTAGTATGATGGAAATGGACTATAAATATAAGAATCGTCAGTCCTTAGTTATTAATACCAGTAGTATGACTTGACATGGAAATAAATACAAGAATCGTCATGACCTTATTGTGAATGCAGTAGTATGACTGGAACATGACAATAAATACCAAGGATCGTCAGCCTTATTTGTTAATACAGTAATATGATGGAAAAAATGGACAATAATCAAGAATCGTCAGCACTTAGTTGTTAATACATTAATATGACTGGAAACATGGACAATAAATCTAGAATCGTAGTCTTAGTTGTTAATACAGTATATGCTGGAACATGGACATAAATACCAGAATTCGTCAGCCTTAGTTGTTAAATACAGTAATTATGACTGGAACATGGACATAAATAGTAACGAATGTCAGACATAGTTGTTAATCCATAATATGACTGGAACATGGACAATAAATACTAGAATCGTCAGTCCTTAGTTGTTAATACAGTTAATTGACCTGGCACATGGACAAATAATTACTAGAATGTAGCCTTAGTTGTTAATCCAGTAATATGACTGGGAACTGACAATAATTACAGATCCGACAGCTTGTTGTTAATACATAATATGCTGGAAATGGAAATAAATACTAAGAATCGTCAGTCCTTAGTTGTTAATACAGTAATATGACTGGAATGGAAATAAATACCAAGAAATCGTCAGCCTTAGATGTTTAATACAGTAATAGATGGAAACATGGACAATAAATACCAAGAATCGTCAGCCCTTAGTTGTTATACAGTAATGATGGAACATGACAATAAAATACCAAGAATCGTCAGCCCTTAGTTGTTATACAGTAATATGACTGGAACATGGACTCTAATATAAGAATCGACAGGCCTTAGTTGTTAAGACAGATAATATGACTGGAACTATGGACAATTAAATACCAAGAATGTCAGCCTTTGTTGTTATACAGTAATATGACAGGAACATGGACAATAAATACTAGAAATCGTTCAGCCCTTAGTTGTTAATACTGTACTATGACGGAAACATGGACATTAATACCAAGAAATCGTCAGCCCTTAGTTCGTTATACAGTAATATGGATGGAAACATGGCATACATACCAGAATCGTCTGCCTTAGTTGTAATACAGTTATAAGACTGGGGAACATGGGACAATAATACAAGAATCGTCAGCTTAGTTGTTAATACAGTATATGACTGGACATGGAATAAATACCAAAGAATTCGTCAGCCTTAGTAGTTTAATAAGTAATATGACTGGAACATGGACAATAAATACTAGAACGTAGCCCTTAGTTGTTAATACAGTATATTGACTGGAACATGGACAATAATACTAAGAACGTCCAGCCTTAGTTGTTAATACAGTAATATGTATGGAATGGTAATAAATACCAAGAATCGTCAGCCTTAGTTGTTAATACAGTACTATGCTGGAACCATGGACAATAACTACAAGAATCGTCAGCCCTTAGGTTGTTAATAACAGTATAGACTGGACAAGGACAATAATACCAAGAATCGTCAGCCCTTAGTTGTTAATACAGTATATGACTGGAAACAGGGAAATAAATATAGAAATCGTCAGCCCTTAGTTGTTAATAAGTATTATGCAGGAACATGGACAATAAATACCAAGAATCGTCAGCCTTAGTTGTTAATACAGTAATATGACTGGAAACATGGAAATAATACTAAGATCGACAGCCTAGTTGTTAATACTGTAATATGGACTGACGATGGACAATAAATACAAGAATCGTCAGACCATAGTTGTTAATACAGTAATATAACTAAGGCTGAGATTCTTGGTATTATTGTCAGGTTCCAAGTATCTTACTGATTAACAATAAGGCTGACGATTTTCGTATTTATTGTTCCATTTTCCAGTCATATTTTACTGTTATTTAACAACTAAGGGATGACGATTCTTAGGTAATTTATTGTCCAGTTCCAGTCATGATTACTGTATTAAAACAATAAGGGCTGACGATTCTTAGTAGTTTATTGTCCTTGTTCCCAGTCATATTACTGTTTATTAACAACTAAGGGATGTCGATTCTTGGGATTATAGTCCATGTTCCAGTCATATTATGTAATAACAACTAAGGGGATGACGATTCTTGGTAATATTTCCTGTTCCAGTCATCTTTACTGTATTAACACTAAGGGCTGACGTTCTTGGTATTTTATGTCCAAGTTCCAGTATATTTACTGTATTAACAACTCAGGGCTGCGATTTTAGTATTTATTGTCCATGTTCCAGTCATTATTCCTGTATTAACAACTAAGGGCCTGACGATTCTTTGTATTTATTGTCCATGTTTCCCAGTCATATTACTGTATTAACACTAAGGGCTGACGATTCTTGGTATATATTGTCCTTGTTCAGTCATTTACTGTAATAACAACTAGGGTGACGATTTGGTATTTATTGTCATGTTCAGTCATATTACTGTATTAACAATAAAGGCTGAGATTTTGGTATTTATTGTCCATGTTCCAGTCATTTACTGTATTAAACAAACTAAGGGCTGGACGGTCTTGGTATTTATTGTCCATGTTCCAGACTATTATGTATTAACAACTTAAGGCTGACGATTTTAGTATTATTGTCCAGGTTCCAGTCATATTACTGGATTAACAAACTAAGGGCTGACGATTCTTGGTATTATTGTCATGTTCTAATCATATTTACTGTTTAACAACTAAGGGTGGCGATTCTTGTATTTATTGTCCATGTTCAGTATTTTACTGTATTAACATAAGGTGACGATTCTTGGTATTTATTGTCCAGTTCCAGTCTTATTATTACTGTATTAACAACTAAGGGGCTGACGATTTTGTATTTATTGTCCATGTTACAGTTAATTATTACTGTATTAACAACTAAGGGCTGACGTTCTTGGTATTTAAGAGATCCAGGTTCCAGTCATCATATTACGTATTTAACAATAATGACTGAGAGTCTTAGTATTTATTGTCCATGTTCCGTCATTATTACGTCTAACAACTAAGGGTGACGATTCTTGGTATTATTGTCCATGTTCAGGTCATATTACTGTAATTAACAACTAAGGCTGACGATTCTTAGTATTTATTGTCCATGTACCGTCATAATACTGTATTAACAAATATGGACTGACGATTCTTGGTATTTATGTCCATGTTCAGTCATATACTGTATAACATAGAGGGCTGACGTTTCTTATATTTTATTGTCCATGTTCTGTATATACTGTATTACACAACTAAGGGCTGCGTTTCTTGGTATTTATTGTCCATTTCCCAGTCATATTACTGTAATAACAATAAGGACTGACGATTCTTAGTATTTATTGTCCTGTTCCAGTCATATATACTGTATAACAATAAGGGCTGACGATTCTTGGTATGTAATGTCCTTGTTCATTCTATTACTGTATTAAACAACTAAGGTGACGTTCTTGGTATTTATTGTCCATGTTCCAGTTCATATACTGCATTCAAACTACGGGTGACGATTTTGGTATTTATAGTCATGTTCAGTATACAACTGTATTATTAATATAAGGATGACGATTCTTAGGATTGATTGTCCATGTTCCAGTCATATTACTGTACCTTAACAAACTATAGGGACTGACGATTCTGGTATTATTGTCCATGTTCCAGTCATATTTCTGTAGATTAAACAAAATAAGGACTGGGACGATTCCTTGTATTTATTGTCCATGTTCCAGTCATATTATGTATTAACAAAACTATAGGGCTGATCGATTTTGGTATTTATTGTCCATGTTCCAATTCATATTACTGTAATTAAAACTAAGGGCTGACGATTCTTGGTATTTATTGTCCATGTTCCAAGTCATATTACTGTATTATCAACTAAGGGATGACGATTTTGGTATTTATTGTCCATGTTCCAGTCATATTACTTGTATTAACAACTAAAAGGGCTGACGATTCTTGTTATCTGTATATGTTCTTTTGTCAGTAGTTGGCGCCTAACATTGGATGATGTTTATCTGTATATGTTCTTTTGTCAGTAGTTGGCGCCTAACATTGGATGATGTTTATCTGTATATGTTCTTTTGTCAGTAGTTGGCGCCTAACATTGGATGATGTTTATCTGTATATGTTCTTTTGTCAGTAGTTGGCGCCTAACATTGGATGATGTTTATCTGTATAATGTTCTTATGTCAGTAGTTGGCGCCTAACATTGGATGATGTTTATCTGTATATGTTCTTTTGTCAGTAGTTGGCGCCTAACATTGGATGATGTTTATCTGTATATGTTCTTTTGTCAGTAGTTGGCGCCTAACATTGGATGATGTTTATCTGTATATGTTCTTTTGTCAGTAGTTGGCGCCTAACATTGGATGATGTTTATCTGTATATGTTCTTTTGTCAGTAGTTGGCGCCTAACATTGGATGATGTTTATCTTGTTTATGTTCTTTTGTCAGTAGTTGGCCGCCTACTACACATTGGTTGATTGTTTATCTGTCCATGTATGTTCTTTTGTAACAAGTACAGATTGGCGCCTAATGCTTGGATGATGTTTATGTCATATGTTCTTTTTGGTCATATTTCTGTATTAACAAAGTTTGTTGGCGCCTAACATTGGATGATGTTTATCTGTATATGTTCTTTTGTCAGTAGTTGGCGCCTAACATTGGATGATGTTTATCTGTATATGTTCTTTTGTCAGTAGTTGCGTCCTTTCATTGGATGATTGTTTAACTGCATATATGTACTTTTGTCAGATTAGTTGGGCGCCTATTTCATTGGATGATGTTTATCTGTATATGTTCTTTGTCAGTAGTTCGCGCCTAACATTGGATGATGTTTATCTGTATATGTTCTTTTGTCAGTAGTTGGCGCCTAACATTGGATGATGTTTATCTGTATATGTTCATTTTGGTCAGTCTTAGTTGGCGCCCTAACAACTTTTGGATGGGATGTTTATCTGGTATGTTCTTTTGTCAGTAAAAAAGGTTTCCAGTCATATTACTTGCGATTAACAATTGGATGTGTTTATATGTATATGTTCCTTTTGTCAGTAGGTTGGCGCCTATACTTTGGATGTATGTTTTATCTGTATATGTTCTTTTGTTCATTTTAGTTTGCGCCTAAATTGGATTGAGCAGTCATATCTGTACATGGTTTCTTAACGTCTGGGATGGACGCCTATTCATGGATGTTGTTTATCTTGTATATGTTCTTTTGTCACTACTGTTGGGCTCCTAACTTTGGATGATGTTTATCTGGTATATGTTCTTTTGTCAGTTAGTTGGTTACCTTAACAATCTGGATTTTGATGTTTTTCTGTATATGTGTCTGTTTCCAGTCATAGTTTGGCGCTGCTAACAATTGGATGATGTTTATTCTGTATAGGTTTTCTTGTCCCAGTGAGTGGCACCAGGTTTGGATGATGTTTATTCGGTATATGTAACTTTTGTCAGTAGTTGGACAATCCTTACATTGGTGTTGTTTATAGGATCATGTTTTTGTCAGTAGTACTGGGATTATAACAACTAAAGGGCTGATGAATTATCTGAGATATTTATTGTCCATGTTCAGTCAGTAGTACTGGGACTAACAACTAAGGGACTGATGATTCTCTCGGTATATGTATCTGTGGTCAGTATGTTGGCGCAGCCCTAACATTGGATGACGTATATCTGCATATGTTCTTTTTGTCAGAGGTGGCGCCATTCATTAGGGATTGATGTTTATCCATGTTATCCAATGTTCATAATGTCACTGTAGTTAAAACAACTAAGGGCATTGAGATTCTTGATGTATTTATTGTATATGTTCCAGGTATTTGTCACTGTAGTTGGCGCCCTAAGGGCATTGCGATGATGTCTTAGTCTGTTATTGTTCCATGTTCCAGTCAGTAGTTACGGGCGCTAACAAACTAAGGTGCTGTTTATTCTTGGTCTTTATTGTTCATGTTGTCAGTCATTCTTTATGTTATTTACAACTAAGGGCCTATCGATTCTTGGTATTTACTTGTCCATGGTTACTGTTCATATTACTTGTATTACCAACTAAGGGCTGGGACGATTCTTGGTATTTATTGTCACATGTTCAGTTCAATATTACGTGATTAAACAAAAAAATAAGGGCTGACGATTTTAGTATTTATTTGTCCATGTTCCAGTTTATACTGTATTAAACAATAAGGGGCTGACGGATTCTAGTATTTATTGTCCATGTTCAGTCATATTACTGTATTAACACTAAGGGCTGACGATTCTTGGTATTTTATTGTCATGTTCAGTCATATTACTGCTATTAAACAACTAAGGGCTGGACGTTCTTGGTATTTATTGTCCATGTTCCAGTCATATTACTGTCATTAATAACTAAGGACTGGAACGATTCTTAGTATTTATTGGGCCATGTTCAGTATATTACTGTATTAACAACTAAGGCTGGATTTCTGGAATTTATTGTCATGTTCCAGTATATTATGTATTAACAACTAAGGTCTGACGATTCTTAGTATTTATTGTCATGTTCTGTCATCATTACTGTATTACAACTATGGGCTGACGATTCTTGGTATTTATTGTCATGTTCCAGTCATACTTATGTATAATAACTAAGGTGGACGATTTCTGGTATTTATTGTCCATGTTCCAGTCATTTACTGTATTAAACAACTAAGGGCTGAAGATTCATAGTATTTATTGTCCATGCTCCAGTCATATTACTGTACTAACAACTAAGGACTGACTATTCTTAGTAATTATTGTCCATGTTCCAGTCACATCACTGTATTACAATAAGGGCTGACGATTCTTGGTATTAATTGGTCCAATGTTCCATTCATAATACTGTAATAACAACTAAGGACTGTCGATTCTTAGTATTTATTGTCCAATGTTCCAGTCATATTACTGTATTAACAAACTAAGGGGCTGACAATTCTTGGTATTTATTGTCCATGTCAGTCATATTACTGTATTAACAACTAAGGGCTGACGATTCTTAGTATTTATGTCCATGTTCCAGTCATATTACTGTATTAACAAAAACTAAGGACTGACGATTTTGGTATTTATGTCCATGTTCCAGTAATTTATTCACTGTATTAACAACTAAGGGTGACGGATTCTTACTATTTAATTGTCATGTGTTCCAGGTATTTTTACTGTATTATAACTAAGGGCTGACGATTCTTGGTATTTATTGTCCATGTCGTTCACAGTCATATATTACTGTATTAACAAAAACTAGGACTGCGATTCTTAGGTATTTATTGTCCCATGTTCCAGTCATATTACTGTTATTAACAAAATAAAGGGCTGATTCGATGTCTTGGTATTTTATCTGTTCCATGTTTCCGTTCCAAGTCACTAATAAATTTACTGTATTAAACAACTAAGGGGCTGACGTAAGTAACTAAGGGTAATTTATTGTCCATGTTCCAGTCATGACTAGCATTCACTTAGTATTTTAACTAAGGGCTGACGATTATTGGTATGTTCCATTGTCCATGTTAACTAAAGTGCTTTAACTAACTTTGTATTAAATAAACTAAGGACTGGACGATTTTAGTTATTTATTGTCAACAAATGTTCCAGTCTTACAAACTGTCATTATTACTAAACTAAGGACTTGGATCGATTTCTTGGTATATATTGTCCCATAGTTTTCAGTTCAATATTAAAAAAAACTCGATTAAAAAACTAAGGAACAACATGCCTTTCTTGACGATTCCTTTAAATTTATGTCTTATTAATTGGTATGTAATTTGTCCCACTAGTTCCAGTCAAATATTATATTTACTGTATTAAAAACAAAACAACTAAAGGGGCATTCTTCCTGTTGACGATTTCTTAGTATTTTTATTTTTGTCCCCATGTTCCCACCAGTCATATTAACGTGTAGTAAAATCAACAAACTCAAGGGCTTTTACGATCTTGACGATTCTTGGTGGTATTTTATTTTCCATATTTTTCATGTCCATGTTTCCCACTGTCATTAATAATATTATCAATTAAATATAAACAAATTTCTTGGTAATATCCAAGATTCCGTCATTATACTGCTATTAAACAAACTTAAGGGCAATGAACGGATTCTTGGTTTTATTGTCCATGTTCCAGTCATACTACTGTTATTAAATAAACTAAGGAGTGACGGATTAAAAATAGTATTTATTATCAAAACATGTTTCAGGAACATTTTACTACTTCTATTCAAGGGAACTTAAGGACTGACGATTCTTAGTATTTATATGTCCATGTTCCATGTCCATACTTCACATGTCATCTAACAAACTAACCTGACGTATTGCTAGTATTTCATTTTCAACTAAATGGGCAGCTCATATTACTGTATTATCAACTACTAAGGGCTGGACGATTTACTTAGGTTTTATTGTCCATTTGTTCCAAGTAATATTACTGTATTAAACTAATATATAGGGCTGTCGATCTTGGTAGTTATTGTCCATGTTTCCAAATCATATTTACTGCTACGTATTAAACAAAACTTAAGGACTGACGATTCCTTGCACGAGTATTTATTGTCCATGTTCCAGTTCATTACTACTGTCGATTTAATAATCAGGGCGTGCACGATTATTGGTATTTATTGGTCCAATTGTTACTCTCACCGTGTTCATATTACTGTATTAAACAACTAAGTGTACTGTACGATTTTAGCTTAAAATCTTATTGTCCCATGTTGCCAGTCAATAACTTGTTATTAACAACTAAGGGACTGACGATTTATGACTTCGGTATTTAGTATTTATTATTGTCCATGCGTAGGTTCCAAAGTCCATTATTAACAATGTATTAACAAACTAATGGTCTGACGATTCTTTGGTATTTAAAATGGTCACCAGTGTTCCAGTCATATGTACTTGTTTTAACAACTCTGAAGGGATTGACGATTTTCTTGGTATTTATTGTCACAATGTTCCAGTCCATATTACTGTATTAATTATCTATAGGGCTGACGGATTCTTTATGTATTTATTGTCCATGTTCCAGGTCATTAATTACTGTACTTTAACGAAACAAAGGGGCTGACGATTCTTAGTATTTCATTGTCCATGCTCCGTCATATTTACTGTATTAAACAACATATAGGGGCTGACGATTTCTTAGTTATTTATTTGTCCCATGTTCCAGTCAGAATTACTACCTGTATTAATAACCTAAGCGGGCTGGACGATTCTTAGTATTTATTGTCCATGTTCTCTTGTCATATTACTGTATTTAAACAACTAGGGCCTGTCGAGTTTTTAGGTTATTTATTGTCACTATTGTTTCCAGTCATATTACTGTATTATATACTCAACAAAGGACTGGACGTATTTAACTTAGTAATTCTATTGTCCTTGTTCTCTAGTCAATATTACTGTAATTAACAACTAAGGACTGACGATTCTTAGTATTTTATTGTCCAGGAATTCCAGGTCATCTTACTGTATTAAACAAACTATAGGGCATGACGTATTTCTTAGTATTTTATTGTCCTTGTATTACAGTTCATATTTACTGTATTAACAATCTTAGGGACTGGACGATTCTTGGTATTTATATGTCATGTTCCAATCATATTACTGTATTAAAATAACTAAGGGGACTGACGTTTTAAAAATTTTTTGTCCATGTTCCAGTGGAACTGGATTAACAGGGGCCCTAAGGGGCTGACGATTCTTGGTATTTATTTCTGGTTTTTCCATGTTCCAGTCATATTACTTGTTTAAAATCGATACAGGAAGGGCTGGACGATTCTTAGTATTTAATTGTCAATGTTCCAGTCATGTATTTACTGTATTAAAAACAACTAATGGGACTGACGATTCTTGGCTTATTTATTGTCAATGTTCCTGAACAGTTACTTTACTGTATCTATAATCACCCAGGGGTGAAGATTCCCTTGGTATCAATTGTTCTGTTTTTTATTATACATGTAGTGTAACAACTAATGACGACGATTTTGGTATTTATTGTCATTGTTCCAGTTCATATTACTGGTATTAAACACTAAGGGTGACGATTCTTATTATTTATTGTCCATTGTTCCAGTCTATATTACTGTATAACAAAAACTAAGGACTGGGACGATTCTTGGTCTTTATTGTCCATGTTCCAGTCATATTTACTGTATTATAACACTAAGGGCTGACGATTCTTGGTATTTCTTGTCCTATGTTCCAGTTTCATATTACTGTATTAACAATAAGGGCTGACCGATTCTTAGTCATACTTTATATGTCACATGGTCCAGTATTCTACTACTGCATTAACAAACTAAGGTAGCTGGACGAACTTTGTATTTTATTGTCCATTGTTCCAGTCATATATCTACTGTCTTTATAGTAACTAAGGACTGGACGATTCTTGGTATTTATTGTCCTTGTTCCAGTCTTATTATCAATTTAAACAACTATTGTCCATGACGATTCAGTTAGTATTTATTGTCCATGTCGTATCCAATCCAATACTAAACTGCATTCTCAACTTAGGGGGGGCTCGACGATTCCCTTGTCGGTATTTTATGTCCATGTTCCATTGTCATACATGTTACTGTATTAATAACTAAGATTGGACATATATCTTAGTATTTATTGTCCATGTTCCTGGTCATAATAAAAAACCCATAACTAAAGGGGGGAACTGGAACGATTATCTTAGTATTTTTTAATTGTCCATGTTCCAGTCCATATGATACTTTTTAAAAAACTAAGGGGCTGTCCGATGTTCTAAGTATTTATATTGTCCATGTTCCAGTCATTTTAAAACTTAACTTGTAAAAAAAAATAATAAAAATCAACATAAGGAGGGACTGACTGGATTCTTAGTCTATTTGATTGTCCCATGTTACAGTACATGATTTCCTCTTATTAACAAAACTAGGGCTGATCGGATTCTTGGTCCATTTAGTGTTCCCATGTTCCAGTCTTACTACTGTCATTAATAACTTAGGGCTGACGATTAAACTTGTATAAAAATTATTGTCCATGTTCACAGTCAGAATTATGTTACAAAACAAAACTAAAGGGAGCTTGTTGCATGAACGGGCGGATTCTTAGTTATTTTTTTTATTATGTCCAATGTTTCCCAGTCCATGACTAAAAACTGAATAAATATCCCTATAACTAAAGGGGACTGACGATTATTTAGTCATTTATTGTCCAAAAACACCAGTAATATTACTAAAAAAAAAAATAAGGGCTGGAAAAAAAAAAAAATTTTATATGTCCATGTTCCAATCATATTACTGTAATGAACAAAACTTAGGAGGGGGCTTCTTCTGGGTGACGGATTTATTCTGGTTGTCCCGTGGTCATTTCATAATCTGTCCCATGTCATCCCAAAGTTCCACCAGGCCTGACGGGTCCTTTGTATTTAAACCCTATGTTCCAGGGATTATTACTGTCAATAACAAACCTAAAAAATAAACGATTCTCAGTATTTATAGTCCCAAGGGGCAGTCAAAATACTGTTATTAACTAACTTAAAGGGACTGACCAGTATTCTTAGTATTGGTATTGCTAATTGTTCCAGTTTTATTTACTGTATTTAACAAACTAGGGCTGACAATTCAATGGTATTTAACTTTCCATGTTAAAAATCAAATTAATGTATTTAACAAATTTTTAAGGAAAAAAAATCATAAAAAAAATAAACCAACTGTTAAAAACAAAATTACTGTATCTAACAACTAATGGGCTGACGTTTCTTGGTATTTTATTGTCCTATGCTTCTCAATCATTATTACTTTATTAACAAATACTAAGGAGGGCTGACGATTCTTGGAATATATTGTCCCATTGGTCCACACATCAGTTCCTATCTTAACATATTCAAGGACTGACGAAACTTGGTATTATTATCTTAAACCCATAAAGGTTTAAAAATAAAAATTACATACGTAATTTAAAAAACTAAAAAAAAAAGATTTCTTGGTAAAAACAATATATGTCCAAAATGTTCCAAACAAAATTAAAAAATCTAACAATAAGGACTGACGGCTCTTGTGTATTTATTGTCCATTTTCCCAGTCATATTGACTGTATTAAAACAACTAGGAACTGACGATTCTGGTATTTATTGTCCATGTTCCAGTCATATTAATGGTATTAAATAAACTAAAGGGCTGTACGATTAAATAAAAATTAAAAAAATCCTTGTTCCAAAAAAAAAAAAATGTATTAAACAACTAAAAAAAAAAAATTAATAAAAAAAAACAACAACATGCAAAAACACAAAGTCTTAAAAAAATAAAAAAACCAACTAAGGGCTCTGGGACCGATTTCTTCTTCAGTCATTTTTTATTGGTCCATTGTTCCAGTGTCATACTACTGTATTAAAAAACTACTAAGACTAACGATTCTAAGGTTAATCAAACTGTCCTAATGTATCCAGTCATTATTACTGTATATTTAACAACTATAGGGCTGACGATTCCTTGGTATTTTATTGTCCATGTTCACAGTCATATTACTGTATTAACAAACTAATGGACTGAACGATTATCTTGGTAAATTTTTATTATTGTCCATAGTTCACTAGTCATATTACTATGTATTACAATAAAGGGCTGAACTTGATTTCATAAACAAAAATTACTAGTGAGTCCAGGGGGTTCAAGATTCCCCATAGCTACTGTAATTTGTCCAACCTAAAGGATGAGTTCGATTCTTGGTCATAATTAACTCCTTGCTCCAGTCATTATTACTGTATTAACAACAACAGGGGTGACGGATTCTTGGTATTTTACTAAGGGCCTATGTTCCAGTTGATTATTCTGTTTTAGTACAACTAAGGACCTTACGATTATTGGTATTTGGCGTCCATGGGTTCAGTCAATTTACTGATTAAACAAGCTAAGGGCTGACGATTAAATATTAGTATTTATTGTCCATGTTCGTCATATTACTAAAAAACAACAAACCTAAGGGCTGACGAACGTTGACGAGTATTTATAGGTCTTTTTGTTCCTTAGTCATAATTACTGTATTAATTTTTACTAAGGGTGGGACGATCATAATGGTATTCCATTACCCAGTCATAATGTTAAACAGTCATATTACTGTATTAAAACAATTTATAGGGTGACGATTCATAAAAATAATTTTATTGTCCATAAATTCAGTCATATTACTGTATTATACAACTAAGGGACTGACAAATTCTAAAGGTATTTATTGTCCATGTTCGGGTCATATTACCTGTACGATATTTAAGTATTTAAGTGCTGATCGATTCTTAGTGATTAAAGATTGTTCCATGGTTCCCCACCAGTCATATTACAAGTATTAACAACTAAGGGCTTACGATTCTTAAGTATCTAATTGTCCATGTTCAGTCATACTACTGCATTTTCACAGACTAAGGCTGACGAAAAAAAAAACAAAAATTAAAAAAAACATGTTACAGTAATAATTACCTGTCTAATGATTAAAACAACTAAGGGCTGACGACGACTAAATCTATTCTTGTATTTATTGTCCTTGTTCCAGTCATATTTACTGTAATTAATCAACTAGGGGATGACGATCTTAGTATTTATGGTCCATGTTCAGTCATATTATGTTATTAACAACTAAGGGTGACGATTTCTTGTATTTATTGTCATGTTCCAGTCATTTTACTGTCATTAAACAATAAGGACTGACGATTCTTGGTATTTATTGTCATGTTTCAGTCATTTTACTTTATTAAACATCTAAGGCTGACGATTCTTAGTATTTATTGTCCCACCAGTGGTTCCACGGCAGTATTAAATAAGGGTGTCCCAACAATTCCTTCGTCTGGCAAGCCGAAAAACAAAAACTAAAACAAATCTGGGACCGCAACAGTTAAAGGGCTTATTTTGACGCAAATTTCAGAGGTCTTGGTATTTATTACACATGTTTGGGGGGGGGCTAGTCCAATTGTTCAGCCAAATTTTAGTCCGGGGAACTTACAGATAGAAAAAAAAAAAAAAATAAACCAAAAAAAAAAAAAACACAAAACTAAATTGGGGTTAAAAAACACTAAAAGGCTACGATCCAACTGAAACGGATTCTCCTTATCTAGTCAAGTGATATAAATACATCTTTGTCCATAGTAGGTTCCCCAAGTCAATGTTAACCTGAGATGTGTTTGATATTACTGGGCACCTGCCCGTACAAAACATCTAAAAACCTAAGGGCACACTATTGCTTAGGTACGGTCTATGAAAGACGGTCCTCTGGGTGCGGGTATGTGCCTTGGTCTGTCTTGTGCTTCTATCTTTGCGTATTTATTTATATGGGGGCCCCGTGTTCCCCAGTCAAAATAACTGGCACAAATTTATCTGGTTTGTGTTGGTATATGTTTACATAACTCTGTTCCTTCTGATGACAGCAGTTCAACGTTGTTCGCCTGTAATCTCGTGAACTTGTCTTGGGAGTCTTCGGCTGTCTTGTTGTCACGCGCGACAATGACGTTGGTGTGAGTTGCCTTTACAGAGAGACGAGATCACTGACTGTGCTCAGATTACTGAGAAACTGATATTGGCTGTCAACAGAATGGACAAGCTGGATCCCTTCTTCCAGACACAATAAACCAGTTATTTTGGGGTCCCTGGTATCTAGGTTCGGTTGCGGCAAATTGGGCATAATATTACTTTATCAATGTAGTCAGTATTAGTAAAGGTCAATCAGTCATATTATGTATTAACAATAAGGGATGAACCCGTTTCTTAGTATTTATGTCCATGTTCAGTCATATTACTGTATTAAAAACTAAGGGTGACGATTCTAGGTGATTTATTGTCCATGTTTCAGTCATATTTACTGTATTAACAACGATGGACTGCGATTTCTTGGTATTTATTGTCCATGTTCAGTCATATATGTATTAACAACTAAGGCCTGCGATTTTAGTATTTATTGTCCATGTTCCAGTCATATTACTGTATTAACACTAAGGTGACGATTTGGTATTATTGTCCATGTTTCAGTATATTACTGTTTATTAACAATAAGGGATGACGATCTTGTATTTAGTCATGTTCCAGCATATAATGTATTAACAACTAAGGCTGACGTTTTTGTATTTATAGTCCCATGTTCAGTCATATTAGGTATTAAAATAGGTGGACGATTCTGGTATTTATTGTCAATGTTCAGTCATATTATGTATTAAACAATACGGACTGGAGATTTTGTATTTATTGTCCATGTTCAGTCATATTATGTATTAACAAACTAAGGGCTGACGATTTTCCCCCCCTTTTTGGGGTTTTTTTTTTATTTTTTGTTTTTAATTTTTGTACATGTTCAGTCATTTTACTGTATAACAATCTAAGGGTGACGATTCTTATATTTATTGTCATGTTCAGTCATATTACTGTTTAAAATAAGGGAGGACGATTCTTAGTATTTATTGTACATGTTTCAGTCATATTATGTTATTAAAAAACTAAAGGACTGACGATTCTTAGTATTTATTGTCTGTTCAGTATATTACTGTTATTAACACATAAGGGCTGACGATTTTACTATTATTGTCCTGTTCCAGTCATATTAATGTATTAACAATAAGGACTGACGAATTCTAGTATTTATTGTCATGTTCAGTATCTTACTGTATTAACACTAAGGATGACGGATTTTCGTATTTTATTGTCCTGTTCCAGTAATATTACTGTATTAACAATAAGGGTGACGATTCTGGTATTTATTGTCATGTTCCAGTCATATTACTGTATTAACAACTAAGGGATCGAGATTCTTGGTATTTATTGTCCATGTTCAGTATATTTTGTTTAACCATAAGGGCTGAGATTTTGTATTTTTTGTCATGTTCAGTCATTATTACTGTGTTTAACAATAAGGGTGACGATTCTTGGTTTTATGTCCATGTTAGGCATATTACTGTATTAACAACTAAGGGCTGACGATTCTGGTATTTATTGTCATGTTCAGTTATATTACTTTATTACAATAAGGGTGAGTTTGGTATTTATTGTCTTGTTCCCAGTTATTACTGTATTAACAATAAGGACTGACGATTCTTGGTATTTTTGTCCATGTTCCAGTTCATATTACTGTATTGAACAACTAAGGGTGACGCGAATTCTTGGTATTTATTGTCAATGTTCCGTCATATTACAGTTATTAAAACTAGGGTGACGATTCTTAGTATTTATTGTCTGTTTCCAGGTACTACAGCTTTCACAAAACTAAGGGCTGCCGATTCTTGGTACTTATTGACATGTTCAGTTCATTACTACTGTATAACTAATACGGACATGACGAATTCTTTGTATTTATTGTCATGTTCCAGTCATACTACTGTATTAATACTAAGGACTGAGATTTTAGTAATTTATGTCAGTTCGTCATATTACGTGTATTAACAATAAGGGCTGACGATTCTTGGTATGTTTTTGTCCATGTTCCAGACATATTATTCATAACAATAGGATGACGATTTTAGTATTTTTGCCATGTTCCAGTCATATTACTGTATTAACAACTAAGGGCTGACGATTTTGGTATTATTGTCATGTTCAGTCCTTACTACTGTATTAATAAAAGGCTGACGATTCTTGGTATTTTATTGTCCTGTTCAGTAATTTATTACTTTATTAACAATAAGGGCTGACGATTCTTAGTATCTATCGTCCAGGTTCCAGTCATACTACTGTATTAATAATAAGGAACTGCGATTTTAGTATTTTTGTCCTTTTCCAGTCATATTACTGTTTAGAATAAGGGGCTGACGATTCTTGGTATTTATGACCATTCCAATCTAATCTGTATGGTGTTTCTTGATTAACAAACTAAGGAATGAAGATTCTTAGTATTTATTGTCCATGTTCCAGTCATATTACTGTATTAACAACTAAGGGTGACGATTCTTGGTATTTATTGTCTGTTTCAGTATATTATGTATTACCAACTAAGTGGTGAGATTCTTAGTATTTATTGTCCATGTTCGTATATACTGTATATTAATAAATAGGACTGACGATTCTTAGTATTTATATGTCCATGTTCCCGTCATATTATGTATTAACAATAAGGGCTGACGCTTTTGTGGTATTTTTGTCCATGTTCAGTCTATTATGTATTAAATAAGGACTGGACGATTCTAGTATTTATTGTCCATGTTCCGACATTTTACTGTATAACAACTAAGGGGAGAATTCTTGGTCTTTATTGTCATGTTCAATCATATTACTTTATTAACAATAAGGCTGACGATTCTTGGTATTAATTGTCCATGTTCCAGTCATATTACTTTATTCACAACTAAGAGGACTGAGATTTTGGTATTTATTGTCCGATATGTGCCAGGTTATTACTGTATTAACAAACTAAGGGCTGACGCGATTCTTGGTATTTATTGTCCTGTTCAGTATATATGTATTAACAAATAAAGGACTGGAGATTCTTGGTATTTATTGTATGTTCCAGTCATATTATCTGTATTATCAATAAGGCCTGACGGATTTGGTATTATTGTCATGTTCAGTTCTATTATGTATTAACAACTAAGGCTGACGATTCTTGGTATTATTGGGGGATTCCCCCCATGTTGTTTATTACAGTATTAACCAACTAAGGGCTGACGATTCTTGGTATGTATTGTCATGCTCAGTCATATTACTGTATTAACAACTAAGGGTGACGATTTTGGTATTTATTGTCCATGTTCCAGTCATATTACTGTATTAAAACTAAGGACTGACGTTTTTGGTATTTATTGTCCATGTTCAGTTCATTACTGTATTAAACAACTAAGGGTGCGATTCTTGGTATTTATTTGTCCATGTTCAGTAATATTACTGTATTAACACTAAGGACTGAACGATTCTTGGTATTTTTGTCATGTTCCAGTAGTATTACTGTATTAACAACTAAGGGTGACGATTCTTGGTTATTTATTGTCCATGTTCCAGTCATATTACTGTATTAAATAGGACTTGCCGATTCTTGGTATTTATTGTTCATGTTCAGTCTTATTATTGTATTAACAAAAGGGCTGACGATTTTGGTATTTATTGTCCATGTTAGTCTCATATTACTGTATTAAAACAAGGATGACGATTCTGGAATTATTGTCAGGTTCAGTTCATATGACTGTATTAACAAATACGGGTGACGATTTCTTAGTATTTATTTTCAGTTCCCAGTCTATTATTTATTAACAATCTTAAGGGCTGACGATTTCTTAGTATTTTATTGTCCATGTTCCAGTCATATTCCTGTATTAACAACAAAGGGCTGACGATCCTTCAAATTTATTGTCCATCTTCCAGTCATATTTACGTATAACAACTAGGGCTGACTGATTCTGGTATTTATTGTCATGTTCCGTTCAAATACTGTATAACAACTATGACTGACGATTATTGGTTTTTATGGTCATGTTCCAGACATATTACTTTATATTAACAACTAAGGGTGGACGATTCTTAGTATTTAATGTCCATGTTCAGTCAATTACTGTATTAACAATAAGGGCTGACCGATTCTTAGCTATTTATTGTACATTTTCCAGTATATACTGCATTACAAACTAGGGTGACGATTCTGTATTATTGTCCATGTTCAGTCATATTACTGTATTAAAAATAGGCTGGGGGGACGTTTCTTAGTATTTATGTCCATGTTCCAGTCTATTAACTGTATATTAACAACTAAGGTCTGAGATTTTGGTATATTTAGTTGTCCATGTTCCAGTATATTACTGTAGAAAAACTAAGGGCTGACGATTCTTAGTATTTATGTCCTATGTTCAGGCATATTACTGTTCTTAACAACTAAGGGATGACGATTTCCTTGGTATTATTGTCCCATGTTCCAGTCATATTATATATTAACAACTAAGGGCTGACGAATCTTAGTATTTATTGTCCATGTTCCGTCATATTACCTGTATTAACAACTAAGGGTGACGTTATTAGTATTTTTTGTCCATGTTCAGTCATTTATTACTGTATTAAACAACTAAGGGCTGCCGATTTTAGTATTTATTGTCTGTTTCGTCATATTACTTTATTAACAATAAGGGGCTTGACGATTCTTGGTATTATTTTGTCATGTCCAGTCATTATTACGTATTCCAATAAGGGCTGACGGTAATTTTAGTATTTATTGTCCATGTTCTGTCATATTACTTGTATTAAAATAAGGGATGCGATTTTGGTATTTTTGTCCATGTCAGTCATTTTGTATTAACAATAAGGGCTGACGATTTCTTGGGTTATTTATTGTCATGTTCCAGTCATATTACGTATTAACAACACTAAGGGCTGACGATTCTGGTATTTATTGACATGTTCCAGTCCATATTATGTATTAACAATGACGGGTGACGACGATTCTTAGTATTTGATTGTCATGTTCAGTCATATTTCTGTTTTTAACAACTTGGGCTGACGATTCTGGTATTTTTTGTCATGTTCAGTCATATTACTAGTTTAACAATAGGGTGGCCGATTCTTGTATTTCTTGTCCTGTTCCAGTCATATTATGTATTAACAAACTATGGGGTGACGATTTGGTATTTTTTGTCATGTTATCATATTTTGTTTACAATAAGGGTGACGATTTTGGTATTATTGTCCATGTTCCAGTCATCTACTGTATTAAAACTAAGGCTGACGATTCTTGGTATTTATTGTCCCATGTTCAGCCATATTACTGTTAACAATAGGGCTGAGATATTCTTAGGTATTTATGCCATGGTTCCAGTCTATTATGTATTAACATTAAGGTGACGATTCTTGTATTTATTGTCCATGTTCAGGTTCTATAATGCATTCAAACTACAGGGTGAGAGTCTTGGTTTTTTATGTCATGCTTCCAGTCTTAATTACTGTATTAACAATAAGGGTGACGATCTTAGTATTTATTGTCATGTTTAGTCATATTACTGTTATTAACAACTAAGGGATGACGAATCTTAGTTTTATTGTCATGTTCCCGTCTTATACTGCATTCACAACTAAGGGCTGACGATTTTAGTTTTTATTGTCTGTTCAGTCATATTACTGTATTAACAATAAGGCCTGACGATTTTAGTAGTTAATTGTCCTGTCCAGTCATATTACCTGTATTAACATAAGGGTGAACGATTTTGGTATTCTTGTCCATGTTCCAGTCATATTTACTGTATTAACAACCTAAGGGTGACGATTTTGGTATTTATTGTCATGTTCAGTCATTTTAATGGTATTAACACTAAGGGTGACGATTTGGTATTTGATTGTATTTTTTCGTCATATTATGTATTCACAATACGGGCTGACGATTTTGGTTATTTATTGTCCATGTTCCCGTATATTATGTATTAAAACTAAGGGTGTCGTATTTTAGTTTTATTGTCCTGGTTCAGTATATTACTGTATTAACATAAGGGTGGAGACGATTCTTGGTATTTATTGTCAGGTTCCAGTCATATTTACATTGTTTTAAACAATAGGTGGGCGACGATTCTTAGTATTTATTGCATGTTCAGTATATTACTGTATTAACAATAAGGGTGACGATTCTTGGTATGTAATTGTCCTGGTCCAGTAATATTACTGTATTTACAATAAGGGCTGGACGATTCTTGGTAGTTTTGGTCCATGTTCCTGTTCATATTACTGTATTAAAAACCTAAGGGCTGAGATTCTTGGTATTTATTGTCCATGTTAGTCATTATTACTGTATTTACAAATAAGGGCTGACGAGTCTTAGTATTTTTGTCCTTGGTTCAGTCATACTTCTGCATTCAAAACTAAGGGTGACGATTCTTGGTCTTTATTGTCCATTGTTCCAGTCATTTTACTGTATTAAAACTAAGATTGACGAGTTTAGTCTTATTGTCATGTTTTAGTATATACTGTATTAACATAAGCTGACGATTCTTGGGTATTTATTGTCCTGTTCAGTATATTACTGTATAACAACTAAGGGCTGGACGATTCTTCAATTTATTGTCCTGTTCAGTATATTATGTATTACAACTATAAGGGTGAGATTCAAGGTATTATAGTCCATGTTCCAGTCATATTACTGTATTTAAATTAAGGGCTGACGTTTTGGTATTTATTGTCCTTTTCGTCATATTTATGACATTATTAACACTAAGGACTGAGATTTACAATTTATTGTATGTTCCAGTATATTACTGTATTAACAACTATACGGATTACGCTTTAGTTATTTAATGTCCTGTTTTCATATTATGTATTAACACTAAGTTCATGACTCAATTAATTCTTTAATGAAATTTCCCGTCCTATTATGTATTACCAAAAGGTTACGAATTAGGTATAACAATACCATAAACTTACAACAACATACAACCCAACCTTTTCATCCTCAAAAATTACAAACATAACCATAAC